>JAPDLB010000144.1:0-14474 GCA_027569935.1 Clonostachys sp. G952 | reverse complement strand
TACTAAGGAGTTAAGAAAATATTTAATAGAATTAAATAATATTATAATTATCTAGATTTATAAAAAGAAATATAGACTATAGTTTTAGAATATAATATATATATATAAATTAAATCTATATAATATAAACTATATAGAGAACTTAAACTAGTTTTAGTATTAAAATAATTATAATAATTAATATTCTTTAATTATATTATTAAACTATTAAAATCTAAAGAACTAATAACTAGAGTAGAATATAATAGTATTCTAATAGTTATTAATAAACTTATAAAATATAAATATTTTATTCTATATAAGAAAGTAAGTTTTATAAAAGATTTTATATACTAGTTTCTATAATATATAATTAGCTATTATAAACTATCTAATAAAATAATATTAAATAGAGAAATAATATTTATTTTTAAGTTTTAGTAATTACTTATAGTATAAATAGAAATAAAATATAAACTTTTAATAGCTTACTATCTATAAAATAATAGTTAAATAGAATATTTAAATTAAATTCTAGAATAATATTTATAAATATATATTAATTATAAATAGAATAATTAGATATAACTATTACTAATAGTATAGATTATATATAATAGTTTAATATAAAAATTAATCTAACTATTATTAATATATATAAACTATAGTTATAAATCTAAATTCTAAAATTAACTAGAATTTAATAGATTAGATATACTAGTTATTATATTTATAAAGGAAATATTATATTTATTATATATTATAATAAAAATAGAACTAGAATTTCTCTAGAAAAGAATAAAAAAATATTATAATAAAATAAGATTAAAGAAATTAATTTTAAAAAAGGAAAATAAGATTTATTTACTTTATAAAAATATTATAATAATAAAGCTAAATAATAAATTAGATTATAAAAAACTTAAACTATTTAAAATCTTAAAAAAAAAATTAAATATTAACTATAAACTTTTACTACTAGATATAATATATATCTACTTAGTTTTTTATATCTTATTATTTAAAAAAGTATTAGAAAATACTCTAAACTAAGATTATCTAATTAAAATCTATAAAGAAAAATATAAACTAGAGAAAATTCTAAAGAAAAAGATTAGAAATAGATAAATATTTTATTTAATAAAATAGAAAGATTATAATAAAAATAATAATATATAGGAATTAGTTAAATATCTAAAGAAGTACTAATATTTAATCTATTAGTTCTATTAGAAAAAGAAGGATTAGTAATACTATCTTAAGTAATATTATTAAAAAGATTCTCTATAAAAGGATTAAAAAAGAACTCTAAAAAATCTATTATCTCTATAGTATAAGTACTTTAAATTTAGAATACTAATTTAGCTTTCTAAGCTTAGATATACTCTAAATCTTTCTAATAATTTTTTTTCTCTATCTCTTTTTATTCCTTCTTTTCTAATACTTTTATATTATTTAATCTCTTTTTTAGTATCTTTATATCTTTCTTATAAAGCTATTTCTATATTTACTATAAATAAGAAACTTATATAAAAGCTTTAGCTAATACTATTTTAGCCTAGAATTCCTTATTCTTAAAATAAAATAACTTCTTATTAATTCTCTTAACTATATAAATTAATAATTATATTAGTTTAGTATATAAATATACTTACTTAAAGATATTAGAAAATATAAATAATTATATAAATAATCTAAATAATAATAAATTATATAATAATTAATATTTAGTATAATAATATATAATACCTTCTTCTTAATATAATAAAAATATAAAAGAACTTTAAATCTATATATAAGAATATATTCTGATCTTTAGATATAATTATATACTAACTCAGATTTCTTTTATTTTAATATATAGCTAGATATTTTATTAGTAGCTAAATAATAATATAAAATAAATATAGAATTAAGTATATATAATAATAGTATAGTATAATAAAATAACCTTAAGGATAAAACTAATAGGGAGAGAGTATTATATTATAAATAAAAACTATTTTTAAAAACTATAGAAAGTTATATATAAAATAGCTTAGTAGATCTATTTTAAATAACTAATAAGAGTAACTTTACTTTATCTAAGTAAAGTCTTAAGTAAAGACTATTATAAATACTCTAGTAAATATACTAATATATATATATATTTTATTTCTATAGCTTAAATACCTTTTTAGATAGTTATTAATATAATTATCTATATATCTATTATTACTAGTACTATAATACTTATATATTAATAGTAACTTATATTATATAGTTTATAATAATCTAATTATACTATTTAGAATAATACTCTAATTAGTTTAATCCTAATCTACTCTAAACCTCTATCTAGTATAAGTTATCTAACTATTATAAATACTAAAAGAAGCTATATTTATTCTATTCTAATCTTAATATAATACTTAGAGAAAGAGTTTAAATAGAAATAATTTAATTTATTAGTATTATTATCTAAAGTACTTAGAATTAAAATTATTTAAATATCTAGTAATTTTAATAAATAGAGCTTAAATAATTAGTTTAATAATAGCTAAATATAATATATATAGCCTAGTAAAAATAAAATATTAAAAAAGCTATAAACTATAAGAAAGAAATTTAAATCTAGAAAAATACTTATTAATTAACTTTTATAATTTCTAAAAAGGAATTAGAAATTATAATTTATATATAATTATAATAAATAGAAAATCTAATTTTATTTAGAATTATTATTTTAAAAATTAGAAAGAGTAAAATATTCTCTAAATATTAATATATCTAATTTAAATACTTAAAATTAAATATAAAATAATTATTAGATATTTAGAAATAGATAATAAACTTTAAAAGAGTTCTTTTATTTATATTTTCCTATATAATAAGATAATTAAAATAGAGAAATATACTCTTTATATCTAATAATAGAATAGCTCTAATAAGTATTCTAAAAGGATAATAAAAAAGAAAATAAAACTTTTAGTAATAGATAGTAATTTACTTAAATAGCTATAATCTAAATTAGTAAGAATAACTATATATCTTTTAAACTAAACCCTAAAGATAAAACTTAAATAGAAAATACTATATTAAAGCTTCTTTTTAATAATACTAATTATAAATATAAAAACTAAGATTTAATTAAGAGTTTTCTATTTAAAAATAATTAGTTATAAAGTATTTATAATAAATAAAATAATATAATTAAAGATTTAAAGATTTAAATTTTAATTAGATTTAAAGATTTAAATAAACTATCTAGTTAAATATAATTTTTAAAATATCTTTTAAGTTTAAAATCTAATTACTAATAGTATATATATTACTAGAGATATTATTTTTAATAAAAAAGAAATATTTAATCTAAATAAAATCTAAATATAGAAAACTATTAAAAAGTAAATTCTAAAGGAAATTTAAAAAAGATTTTAATTAATACTTTAATCTGAATAAATTAATTAAGTAATAGAGTTAATTTAATAAAAAGATAAGTTTAAAATAAAAGAAATAAGTTTTAAATAACTAATTAATAATCTAAATATTAATAGAGAATTATAAAAAGAGAAAGAACTTATAGAAAACTATAAATATCTTATATATTATTTTATATCTTTTCTAATACTATTTAAAATCCTAATTATAATTCTGCTAATAAACTTAATTAAATTAAGAAGCTAATTATAAAGTTTTAAACCTTTTAAAAACTTATTAATAAAACTTAATTAAACCTTTTATACTATATCTCTAAATATACTCTTAATAAAAAGCTATAATAAGATTTAAACTAAGATTATATATAATAGATTTATATATAGTAAATTAAAACTAAAAATTAAAGTTTAAATCTCTTAAAATCCTTTTATTCTTTTAGATTAAACTTATTATAGAAAATAACTACTAGTTATTTTTAATAAGCTAAAAGATTTAAAAAAATATAAATTTAAAAAAGAGTTTAAATAAACTAAAATTAATTATTTAGAGAGTTATAAATAAATAAAAACTTAAATTAAAATTTTAAAGTTTAATTTAAAAATCTAAGATTTATAAATCCTAGACTATATATAGAGATATACTTATAAATTTAATAAGTATAATTATCTTTAAAAATATAAAATTAAGCTTATTATTTAAGAAAACTAATAGTAGAAAGTTATTATTAAAAAAACCTATATTATAATATTAGTAAATAAGTTATTTTAAATCTTTCTAGTAATAACTATAAAATTTAATTTTAAGATATTATAATTTAATATAATAAATATATTTATAAATATTAATCTACTAGATAATATATTTATATAAATACTATCTAGTTATAGAAAGTATAATAAGAAGTTATAAGTTCTATTACTAAAGAAAGTACTATATAATTTATAGATTATATCTTTTTTATAATAAATAGAGTTTAAATTAATTTTATAAAACTTAAAATTTATATTTATTCCTTATAAACTATATTATTATATTAAATTAGAAATTCTCTTATTTTTCTATATAGATAATATTATTATTATATATAGAAAGAATAAAGAAATTATTATAAAAGCTATAATAAAAGTTCTAAAATAAAAATATAAACTAATAAATAGAAATAAGTTTTAATAGTTCTTTAGAATAGAAATTATTTAAAATTATAATATATTATGCTTATAGATAATTTAAACTCTATATCTAGAGAAAATCTATAGTTTATATATTTTAAATAATAAGAATATAATATCTATAAGTAAAACTAAACTCTTTCTATATAATAAAACTATAAGTTAAAATACTATAAATTAATATAAATATATAGTTAGATTAATACTATATATAGTAATAATCTTAAAACTAGATATAGCTTTTATAATTTTTTAGCTAGTTAAATTTATAGTTAATTCTAGCTTATAATATTATAAAATAGTTAATTATATTTTAAATTATCTAAATACTATTTATTATTTAGTTTTATAGTTTAAAAAAGAAAATAAGTATAAAGTTTATAGTAATACTTTATTTATTAATAATATATTAAATTATAAGAGTTTATAAGCTTATATAATAAAGCTATTTAGTAGCTTTATTAGATAGTAAGCTAATAAATAAAATATAATTATAATATTAACTATAGAAGCTGAATTACTATTATTAGTATAAGTAGCTAAAAAAGAATTATTCTAATAAAAACTAATTTTAAAATTAGAAATTAAGCTTAAGAAATTTAATCTATATTTTATATATAATAACTAATAAATAATTAGTATTCTCTAATAGTTTTTTAAGAAATTAAAAATAAAGTTAAAATATATAGATATTTATAATTATTAGTTAAAAGAATATATTTAAAAGAAAACTATTTATATTTCTTATAAATAAAGTTTAAAATTAATTATAAATAGTTTAATAAAGTTTTTTTAAAAAGTTTAATTTTAAAAAAACTATAAATAATTTAAATTAGTTAAAATTAAAAAAAAAATATATATAAAAAAAAAAATAAACTTAAGAAAATCCTAATAGAAAATATTCTTATAGAACTATAATAATAAGAGATATTTTATATATATAAATATTAAAAGTAGAAAAATAAAATAAATTATAATTTAGATTTATTAAGCTATTAGTATTAGAAGGGAATAACTTAATCTTAGAATTAAAAGATCTAAATAAATAAAATAGAAAAATAAACTCTTTAAAAATTAAAAGGCTTATTAAAATAATAAAACTAAACTTATCTAATAGAGATAAATATCTTCTTTAGTAGGGAAAGTATTAGTATAGTATTTATATAATATAATCTTAGTTATAATATAATACTTATTCTCTTCTAAATAATACTTTATATATCTCTAATAAATATATTAGAAATAAGCTTAAAAATATAAAAATAAGAGTATTTATAGAATTATTAACTATAAGAGCTAACTATTTACTTTTTTAGATATAGTTTAAATAAAATAGAATTATAAGAATAGTTCTAATAGAGCTATAATTACTAATATTAGCTATAAAATAAATATAGAATAAAGAAAATAAGATTTATATTAGTTTATAGAAACTATTCTTATAGTATTATAAATAATAATCTATAAAGGAGTTTTTATTTTTATTTATATAGTTCTAATAGATATTATAAAAGAGACTTATAAGAATTAATAATAAATACTTTTTATAAGGAATTATTTATAGCTCTAGAGTACTATAAAATAGTTAAATAATATTTAAAATATAAGATTAAGAAGTAAATTTACTTAATAAAAACTATATATTTAGTCTTAAGAGTATTTTTATACTTTTAGTAATAATAGTAGAACTTTTCTTATTTTTTTTTCTTTTTTTCCTACTAAGTCTTTTTAATAATAATAGTATAAAAGATAGAATATATTTTACTAATACTAAATTAGCTCTTAGAAATATAAAATCTAGATTTAAAAATACTTATATAAAGAGAGAGATAGTACTAGATATAGTAAATTTAATTTAATTTATTATAATTATTAACTATTATTTAAAACTATTAAAAAAAATTAATAAATAAAAATAGAAATAAACTTATAATTTATAAAAAAAAGAAAGAGAATAAGAAAATTAATTCTTAATATAATATTAGCTAACTACTAAATACTAAAGGAATTATAATATAAAAATTATACTAAAAAAGAATATTTATAAATTTATAAATAGCTAAAGAAAAAAAAAGAAAATCTTATAAAGTATTTAAAATTTAAATATTTATTTAAATATTATTTTATATTTTCCCCTATATAGAATATATTAAGAATTATACTTAATAGAAGTTCTTATTTTATAATTTATTTTTATAATTATAAATCTATTTAAACTATATAATAATAAAAGTATTAATTAAATATATTATTAAACTAGTTAAAGAAAATATATATAAGTAGAAATATATCTTAAAAGATATAAATAATAAGATAATCTAGTAAAAGAAAAATAATTTATAAAATAAAATAGTAATTTATACTAATTTATATATATAAAGAATTATTTAAAATAATAAGTATAATAAACCTAAGTATTATTTTAATACTATAAGTTTTATCTATTTAAATCTAATTTTAAATAACTTATTTTAAATTTCTATTTAATATAGTAATTTAATACTATAGTATAGATAAATAAATCTATACTATTATATTTAATTTAATACTATAGATTAAATAAATAAATTAAATCTAAAGGGGTATATTAAAATTATTATATTATATAATATAATATACTTAGTTATATTAAGACTAGTTTAATATAAATATACCTCCTTTCTTAAATTAAAAGAGTATTAGATTTAAAGAAGAAATATATAGTAATTTATATATTTATTTTCTCTAAAAGTACTAGAGATATATAACTTAACTGAATATAAGAATATAATTCTATATAATCTACTATATAAAATCTAATAATAGATAATAGGATATTAATATAAAATATAAGTTTTCTGAATTATAATAGTTAGATAGCTTATACTAAATAGAAGTCTAGGGTAAGCTAGAGTTATAACTAATTAGAGATATTCTAAATAGTATAATTAGATTATTTTAATACTATATAAGTTATTACTAATATATAAATACTAAGAAGCTAGTTTTAATAAAAATAATAGTAATTATATTAATAATTATTTAAAAAAGTATACTATTTAAGATATATATATATATATATACTAGTTAGTTTCTATTCTCTATACTATTTTTAAAACTAAGTTTAGAATTATATATTATTTAAAGATTTTATAATAATAACTAATTAATTTATTATAATATTAAATACTATTAAATTAATTTTATTTAATTTAATTTTTCTATTTAATAAACTTTCTAATAATTTTATTCTATTTAATTCTCTTCTATTTAATAATACTAATTAAAATAGATATTTATTTAATTTAAAGAGTTATTTTAATTTAAATTAATTTAAATTAATATATTATCTATTTATTAGTATACTAAATATCTCCTACTAGTAGTTATAGTCTGAAAGCTTATTATAGAATAGTATACTTAGTTATAATTATTCTAAAACTAGCTTTATAACTAGTTTAATTCTATAGTTAGAATAGTAACTTAATTAATAACTTTTATATCTATCTATCTATAAATATATACTTTAGAAAAGCTTTCTAATACTAATTAGTAGTTATATAGTAGCTATAGATTAATAAAGAAGAAGAAATAGAATTTTCTAAATAACTAGTTAAAGATACTTTTAAGATTAGCTATTAGTTTTATACTATAGAACTATATATAATATATAATATAATAATACTATTATCTTTTATATACTTTAAATAATTATTTTAAAGTTTATTTATTTCTCTAATAATACTATTAATACTAGAAATATCTCTAAAAAGTATCTTATTATATATATCTCTCTATTAATATAGATAGGAGTAATTAATAAAGCTATTTTCTTCTTTAATTATAAAACTTTAAAGGTTTATCTTTATAGAATACTCTTTCTTTTCTAATTCTAAAAAGAGATAAAAAATCCCTTATATCTCTCTCTTATTATTATTCTAATCTCTTTATATTCTATTAAAATCCTTCTAAATAGAGATTTTTATTTTTTAGATAAGAATAGAACTCTATATATCTCTATTATAAGATTCTCTATATACTTTAAACCTTATATTCTAAGTAAATATAATAGTACTACTAATATAAATCCTACTTATAGTATCTCTCTTTAAATATAATAAAGTAGAAGAGGTTTTTAATATAATTAAATTAATAAAAATCTATATAAATAATATTAACTAGATAAACTATTTAATTTTAATAACTTAGATTATTATTATTATATATACTAATATATATATAGTATACTATATATATTACTATAAATATACTAAGCTATATAATAGTAATCTATTAAATAAGTTTATATATAACTTTAAAAACTAATTATTAGAAAAGTTTATATTTTTAAACTCTAATATTATTAAAGAGTTAAAATATATATTATATTATAATAGTATATATACTAGATCTCTAAATAATATATCTAAAATAGCTCTTAATAATATATAAAAACTAAAAAACTTATTAAAATAGCTAAAAAATATATAGTTTTTTTTAAATATAGGAATTATATATTTACTTTATATAATCTATACTATAATCTTTTACTAGATAATAATCTTAAAATAAATACTATATCTATATAAGAACTTATAGTTTTTTAGAAGCTCTATAATCTAAAGAAATACTTATTTAGAGAAAAACTATATAATATATTTAATATAAAGATTAGAATAATACTAAATATATATAAATCCTATAATATATAGTCTAGTAGATTTAAAATTATTCTTTTCTAAATTCTTAAAAAGAATATATAGAACTTCTAGTTTTAATATATTAAAAAAGAATATATATTTAGAAAAGTATATTTTAAGCTAAAATAGTATTTTAATAATATTATTAATAAGTAATAGTATTATTATAACTAGATCTAAACTAATATTATTTTAATATAAATAGATAGAGAGAATAGAGATCTTATAGTATACTAAATACTATAGAAAGTCTTTATAATTCTTATAAGAATATAGAAGATATTTAAAGATAATTATAAAAAGAATAATAATCTTAAAAATATTATAATAAAAGTATATAAAAGCTTAAAAAAGTTAGAAATAATATTCTAAAGAGAGTATATAAATATTAAAACCTTTATATAAGGCTTTATATTAGCTTTAGAGATAAACTTATTAAAATAATTAGAATAAAACTTAATAATTTTAAAAGCTTAGAATATAATAAGAGATATATACTTTATTAATTAGGAATATAGATATATTTAGAAATTATTAAATAGAATATAATAATAGTTTTATTACTCTCTAAATATAAAAGAAAAACTATTTAATAAAGATTTTACTAATTAAAACTAAAGATTATAATATAATAGCTAGAGAAAATATTATTTTATTTATAATAAGTCTAAATATTAATTAAAAAACTATTTATAGTAAAGATATAAAATATATTACTAATTTATAATTAAATTCCTTAAAATAGAAGAGGAAATAGAAAAAAATAATATATTAGAAAATTTTAAATAATAGATTTAGAATCTAAAAGAGATTAAGAACTAGTTTAAAATAATAAACTATAGAAACCCTAATAATTATAATAATCTAGATAAGGAAAACTAGTATATAAATAATAATAAATAATAACTAGTATAATATTTACTTAATAAAGTATTTTAATATTTACTCTTTAGAAAGAAAATTTAGAGAGAATTATAAGATTTATTATACTTTATTATTAAAGAAAGATATATAATATAGTTCTAAAGGATTATACTAAATATAAATACTTTATTAATTTTAACTATAAGTAAATTATAATTTAAAATACTTTAATAAATTAATTTATTAATTAAACTAAATATTATAATTAATATAATATTATATAATATAAATAACTATATATAAATAGATATTAGATTAATATTAAATCTATATTATTCCTAATAAAAACCTTCTATAGTAATAAATATATACTATACTTATAGAGATAAATTAACTAATAACTTTATATAACTAACTTTTCTTATTTCTAAATAAATATAATTTTAAATTAAACTAAAATAAACTTTAATATATTAATACTAAATCTAATCTAATAAAACTAATATTCTAATCTAAATATAACTAAAAATAATATAAAGTTTAAATAATTAATTTTTAAGAGCTATTTCTATTCTAATTAATTTAATATAGTATATAATATACTAAAACTATAAATTATATATTAGATTATAATAAACCTATATAAATAAATAGCTATTCTTAAGATATAGTTTTTTTTCTAATTAATTTCTATTCTCTATAAATACCTATAGTAGTACTAGGTAAATTATATAATAAAGTAATAGATTAAGTAGATATAGCTACTAGATCTATAATATTAAAAGTAGTTTTATTACTATAAATAGGTTTTTAATTAACTAGAGGAGTATATAATAAATATAATTAGTAAATAACTATATTAGATTATCTTAGATAATAATTATTATTATTTTAAAGATCTTATTAGAAGTATTAACCAGACTCTAAAAGATTAGAATATTTATATTAGATATTATAACTATAAGCTTTAAGTTAGAAAGGAAAGATAGTTATTACTATTAGATAATAAGCTTTCCCTTTTAGGAGCTATAACTATAGCTGGGTTATTTATATATCTAGCTATATAAATAGCTTCTATTATTAGAGTTTTTAAAATATTAATATTTATATCTAGACTAAAAGTATAATATTTAATTTTATTTTATAATATTAAAGGTTTAGATATAGATTACTAATTATATTCTTAAAAAATATATATTAGATTATATATTACCTGATCTTAGGATATATTTTTATTTATAGTAAAACTAATAGAAAATAATTAATATAAAAAGTATTAAGTTTAGAAAAGAACTTATAGAGTTACTAGATATAATAGAACTATATACTCTATTTAAGCTTATTATATTTTATATAATCAATATATAATTCCAGACTTAGTTTTAAAAATAGTATATAGTAATTTTTTTAGCTATTACTTTTCTCTTAAAGATTCTATAGTAATAACTAACTAATCTATTATAATACTAGATACTATTAAATTAACTTTATTTAATTTAACTTTTCTATCTAATAAACTTTCTAATAATTTTATTCTATTTAATTCTCTTCTATTTAATAATACTAACTAAATTAGATATTTATTTAACTTAAAAAGCTATTTTAGTCTGGATTAATTTAAATTAGTATATTACTTACTAATACTATATATAGTATCTTAGGTTATAATAATTATTAAGTACTAAAGGAATATTATTATAGTTCTCTATAAGTATATTATTAAAAGTTAAATCTATCTCTATACCCTTACTAGCTATAAGATAGAGTAATAGTTCTAATAGGTATAACTACTAGGTCTATATATAAGAGAGTAGCTTTATTACTATAAGTAAGTTTATAATAAAGTATAAGCTTAAATAATTAATATCTAAAAAGAGATTCTAATAGTTATTACTAATAATTACTATTATATATATAAGAACCTAGTTATTTATAATAACTAGGCTCTAGCTATAGAGGATAATTATATTAGAGATATCTATTATTATTATTATAAAAAATAATTAGTAATAAGTAGTTATAAGAAAAGATAGTTAGTAATAATAAGCTTAGAGAGATATTATAATTAATTATAGATAATAAGTATTCTCTTTTAGAGCCTATAGCTAAGTTATATACTTAATAAGCTCTTCTTAGAGTTTTTAAAGTTATTATTATCTATACTTTAGCTAGCTATATAATAAAAAGTAAAAAAAAATAGAGTTAAAGATTAAGTATAGACTAGAACTTAGTTAAAAACTAATTATATAGATTATATTATATATAGCCTGATCTTAGGATATTACCCCTTATATATAGTAAAAACCTCTAAAAAAAAAAAAAAAAAAATTTTATATAATAAACTTAAAAACCTCTTTTCTAATATATCTTTATAATATAAACTATCTAAATATTAAGTTTAGAAATATAATTAATAAAATAATTAGAACTATAAATAGTTTTTTTATTCTAACTATAAGGAAATAGAGCTATATATAGTTCTTTTCTAAATATATACTAATAGCTAATATAGTTTATTTAATAGAACTAGAATTAAAATAATTTTATTATTATTTTAATTATCTATTAGTAGAAAAATTATATTAACTCTTAGAGAGAGTAAGCTATAAAGATATAAATAGAGATATAATAAAAAAGATTAAATACTTTTATTACTAATACTAAACTTATAGTCTAGCTTTAAAATACTTTAAATTTAAATTATAAAATAATTTTAATTTTAATTATAAAATTATAATTAATATTATATACTTACTAGATTATAAATCTATTTTATATATAATATATATAATAACTATATTTTAAAATATAATTTTTCTTAAAAATATCTTAATAAATACTATATAGAAAGTATTAAAAAGAATTTAACTAGATATCTATCTTAGACTACTAGACTATATTATATATAATATAGAAATCTAATTTACTAGTAATTAATTTTATATAAATACTAGGATTATAGATTCTAAGTATAAATAAATTCTAATTAAAACTTATTAATTAATTACTTATATTTAGAATATATCTAAAAGTTACTATTTTCTCTCTCTCTTTATAATCTATAATTTAAAGAATATAAATAGCTAATTTTATAATAAAAGTATTAAAAGAACTATATACTAAAGAGAGAATTATACTTATACTAGTTATATATAATAGTTTAAATATAATAGAACTCTTTAAACTTCTACTTCTAAGTAAGATTATAGTATAAAGAGAGAATAAAAAGTAGTTTAAACTATATAAACTATTATTAAATAACTTTTATAATATTATAATTAAAATATATAATAAATTAAAAACCTTCTGATTTATATATATAAAGCTATATTATAAGGATAAATAAATAGAAAACCTAGCTTAAGATAATATTAATCTAAATAAATATCTAAAAAACCTTTTACTATTTATAATAAATAAGCTATTATAGAGAAAAAATAACTAAAAGATTTAAAGAATAAGCTAAAAGTATATATATAATATATAGTATAACTAGTTAGATTATATACTAACTATATAATATATAAAGAGTAGAAAACTCTTAAACTAGCTAGAAAACTATAAAGAAAAAAAGTTATTATAACTCTAGATATTCCCTTTAAAGCTTCTATAAAAATAAAAATTAAATAATTTATTAAGATTAAAGTCTTTAAATTTATATACTTTAGCTAAAAGGTTTAGAGTAGCTAGTTATTTAAAGTATATATTATTAATAAAATAAAGGGTTAGAATATAAAACTATATAAGAAAAGCTATTTAGTTATATAAAACTATAATAATTTAGATAAAGAGATAGTTTTTATATAATTACTAATTATTTAATATTATAATTAATATTTTATCTTTATATTAGTACTATTCTTAATATAGATAGAAAACTATATTCTAACTAGAAGAGATATTATATAGGTTTATCTATAGTCTAAAATAGATTTATAATATATAATATATATCCCTATATAATATAAGATTTAGTCTTAGAATTAGTATATAGTAACTTTATAATTAGCTATTACTCTTCTCTTAAAGATTCTATAGTAATAACTAACTAACCTATTATAATACTAAATACTATTAAATTAACTTTATTTAATTTAACTTTTCTATTTAATAAACTTTCTAATAATTCTATTCTATTTAATTCTCTTCTACCTAATAATACTAACTAAAATAGATATTTATTTATTTAACTTAAAGGGTTATTTTAGCTTAAATTAACTTAAGTTAGTATATTATCTACTAGTACTATATATAGTACCTTAGGTTATAATAATTATTAAGTACTAAAGGAATATTATTATAGTTCTCTATAAGTATATTATTAAAGATTAGATCTATCTCTATACTCTTACTAGCTATAAGA
>JAPDLB010000143.1:0-15479 GCA_027569935.1 Clonostachys sp. G952 | reverse complement strand
TTTAATTTAATTAGTATTATTAAATAGAAAAGAATTAAATAGAATAGAATTATTAGAAAGTTTATTAAATAAAAAAATTAAATTAAATAAAATTAATTTAATAATATCTAAAATTATAATAAATTAGTTAGTTATTTTATAGAATCTTTAAAAGAAAAATAATAACTAATTATAAAAATTATTATATATTATTTTTAAAACTAAGTTTAGAATTATATATTTTTTAAGCTTTTTATATTATATAATAAAGTTATAAGCTTAGTACTTACTAATAGATAGTTTATTATAGTTAGTAAGTAGTTAGTTAGCTATTTCTTTAATAGTATATAGTTAGAGAGAAAACCCTTATATATCTAGATTGAGAATAAACTGAACTATAATCTTTTCCTCTAGATTTAATAAATAGTATAATTTTAAAATCCAGTTAAGTTGAGATTAAAGACTATTCTATTAGTAACTTAAGGTTATATAATTAACTTTATATATATCTACAGTATATCGGAAGCTTCATTTAGAATTAGTTTAAAGTATCTGAAGGGTAAGAAGTATTCTAGCTTTATAATTTAGGTCTGATATACTTAGTGGTTGATAAATTAATTAATTAAGTAAAAAGTTAGATATAGGAGGGAAAAGTAGTTCATATGCTCGGATAGTTCATATGCTTATCATGTATGTTATACTATACTTAACTTTTATAGAAGTCTAATTATTTCGAAAACTCTTTCACACAGCATCCCCAAGTCGTTTGATAGCCTCTTCGACCTTATCCAGAGGCGCAGCGGCAAAGGTAGTTCTAAAGAAGATGTCATTGATCGGCTTCTCTTTTGTCGCATTGAACCAACTACCACGAGCCACGAGGGTGCCTTCGGCGATTGCGTCATGCTATATCTCCTCCTCAATATCCAGGAGAGGCTTAAGACCCGCACCGGGGTATTTTTGCCAGTCCACACGTAACCATTGCTTAAGAAAAATATCAGAACCCGATGGTGTCGAAGGGGAAAACTCTTTGTAACACTTACATACATGCCTGCCTGGGCAGGCTCCCAGGAGATGACGTCCTTGGGCAAGTGGCGCTCACAGGCGCGAACCATGAAGTCTCGTCGGTTGGTGTACTCTTTTCGTCGGATATGTACCAGCCATTCGAGGTAGCCAGCGTGATGCCAATGTTAATCCAAGAGCTTGAAGAGGGCTAGCTGACTGAAGCCACTGGGACTTTGCGTTGAAACATCCGCATGGCTCTTATAGCGCTCCGTGATCTCTTGGGGTGCTGTTATCCAGCCGATGCGAGATCCAGGACTGACGACCTTGCTGAATGAATCCATACGGATGACTCGTCCGTCGACGTCAATGCTAAGGTATGAGGGTACGATCACCTCAAGTAGATCAGCCGGGGAGTGAAATGCCTCAGGGCGGAAAACGCCTAAGGGATCATATGGAGCCATTTGGAGAAAATAGTAAGGGTCGTCTTCTAGGATGATCAAATCATGAGCTTGAGCCACCCGGTAGATGTCCCTACGGCGCTGAAGGCTTTGAGTGGCACCAGTTGGGTTCTGACCCGTGGGGATGAGATAGAGCAGAAATGGTTTTCGTGCATTTCCGTTCTCTTCTGGTTTCCAGTTCTCGAGCGTCGCTTGGAGGCTTTCCGGCAACATTCCCTCGCTGTCCATCTCTACGCCGACAAACTTAACTCCCATCGGAAGTGCAGTCTCTACCGCTGAGGCGAAAGTATAGTAGTCCGAGAGGACGCAGTCGCCAGGCTGGGAAAGCATTCGTAGAGCCATGTCTAGTGCTGACGTACTGCCGATAGTCATGGTGCACTGCCAATCCGCGTAGGGTGGATCGTGAACCATTTCTGTGTGCTCTACAATCCAACGAAGAAGCTGTGCAGAGCCGCTGCCTTGGCTGTAGTTCAAGGCTATGGAAATGTCGTAGACACTCCTGCCCTCTAGAAGATCGTTTTTTTTCGGCGAGAACATTGCCATTCCAAAGATTTTCGTTTATTTGAGAGCCTCTGATACTTGAGAAGGAGGGTACTGCGAAAGCGAGACTTTCAAATGGGAAGTATTCGCTAAGCGGAAGTCCACCACCAAGGGAGATGATGCCTGGGTTCATAAGGTGCTTAAAAGCCCCCTCTAGAGATGAACCTGTTCGACCGGCTGACTCAGGGCTCAATCGATCTGATACATCATCAGTCACTGTGCGCAGAATACCCCATAGCCTTTAATAAAAGACCCCAGGAAAGAATAGACGACGCTATATGGACTTACAGGTCCAGTCCTTGGCTAGTGGCTTGTGCGTGTGGCTTCTTGTCTTGAAGCTCTCGCTGTTGCACGGTGCTGCTACACCCCACTGCAAAAGGGGAAATTCGAGACGGGTGGGTTTGAGAGTCGAAGCATCCATCTTTCCTGCCTGCTCAGTCGACGGTAAGGAGACCATTGTCTCGTGCGGGAGAGTGGTATATTGAGAAGAGCTATCTTTACTTCTTTGGACGTATATAGTATATAGGACCAAGATTTATATCACGAAAGGTGCCTAAAACACAGCATGATGCGAACAGGACCGTATTATTATGGTTCAACTAGTTTTGGTTCTGCGCGTAATGTAATTAATTATTTTGATAAATTTCATTTACAATCTAGTAAACATAACAATTATCTCTGAGAAAAATGGAAAAAATGATAACAAATAGAACAGGCTAATTTGCGCAAGAGTGTACATAATGAGTGCGCGGTTTGGTGAAATAAAATTATATGTAAACTTCTGGCTATCAGGAACCTTTTAAATTTGGTCGTGAATGAACCCTATCCAAAGAGGAAACGGATATGCGTCAGTCCCAGAGGCTTCGGCGCGTAGTGGGGTAGTTCGGCGTAAGATAGTGGGGCAATGAGCCGGACAAATCGGACAAACATTGGGCACGGTCATCAGAATTCTCCGAAAGGCAGAAGTTTTCCTTCCCGATATCCTCTTTGCAACAATTCCTCATGTCATCAACCCGCGTAAGACTTGCCGCCTGCGAGCCCTGTCGGCGATCCAAGCTAGCTTGTGATCACGAGCAGCCCACTTGCAGCCGATGTCGCAGTCGAGGCCAGAACGCACTCTGCACGTACAGAGAGCGGCCATTCCGCAGAAGAGCGCTGAGAAGTCGTAGCAAGGAAATTGAGTACGTGTGAATCAAGACATAACCGAGGTAGATTGTTTTGGTCGCTCACATTGTCTTGTACTATAGAGAATCGATGCCCGCTGAGACCTTGGCATCATCCCGTGGACTTCGAGATACCACCTTGCTTGAAGCAGCATCAACCTCCTCAGCGCAGCCGCATCGCTACCCGAATCCTGGTTACCTTGGAATATCTAGTCACTCAACTCTCTTTGACCAAGTTTTCTCAGGTGATGAATCCGATCCAAGTTCTCTTCCACCGGCCTCGACAAGATCAAGGTCAGGTTCGCCAATGCACCTTTTGGACAACCAAGTCGTAACGGACAAAGCGATTCATGCCTTGACTCGCTTGGATAGGATGGATATCTTGAAGATCACGCCATTGGTCCATTTATGGCTTGCTAAGGGTACCAACCTTCCTTTGGCTGAACCGTTCGTTTCCGGCTGCTTAGAGTCCGTGAAGCAATGGAGACAACTCTTGATCTCCGATCCCGCCATTGAAGCAGGCGATTTTGGGCCTGGAAGCATGGGCCCTATGTATGTTAGAGCACTGTTGGCGAACACACACAAGCCTATCGTCATGCATCGAGGCATGAGCTCACAAGACTTCCTCGCCCAAATGCTGGAAAAGACTTTAAGATGGGAGAGCCTAGGCATCTTCTTCATTGCTGCTGCAAGAGCAGCATACGACATCTCCTCTTTTACACCGCTCTATTCCACCCATGAGCAGCGCCATAGGCTCATCAAGACGCTAACCTATATAGGAGACTGCTGCTTAGAGACATGCATTGAGCTTGACTGTTTAAACGACCTACAACTCGTTTTGCAGTATGAAAACTTTATCGTGCACTCACAAGTGGACGGAGATCAGAGTGAGTATTGCTTTTTACACCTGCACACACTCCGTTTGAAAAGCCCTAGGCTGAGCTTATATTCTCAGGCTATCACTCCTGGAGGAGAATCGGAGATATGGCCAGCTCCCTGTTCGCCTTGGGCTACCATGAGAGAGTTGAAGGAAGCGACATCCCGCCCTTCATCGTCGAGCTACGAAAGGCTTGCTTCGCTCGTATATATGCTGCCGACAAAAGTTTGGCTGTCTTTCTTGGACGCCCACCGCGAATAGTGAAGGACTATTGTTATTTCAAGATTCCAAACAATCTAGAGGATGTATGGGGGATCAGGCATGATGCCACAAACCGTACTTCTACGCGTCTCTTCGAGGCGTGGGGTGAGGGTGAAGGAAACGGCCCAGCTATTACCGATTTCGAGCCGATTAACTATACCGCCGATACGCGTTGCTCAGCGTTGTTTGCGTTTCTCAAGGAGGAAGTCCTTCAACTTCTCCGCAGGGGCAACCTTTCAATTGACGAAGGAGATAAAAAGTATGCTGTTACTTATCATGACCATCTAACCATCCCGAGCTGAATATTGATCCTATAGCAAACTTCGTTCTCGAATTAATAAGCAGTGGGACGATCTTCCAGCCCACTTCCGCCTCACGACCAGTTTGAAGGATTGCCAAGGGGGACCTTTCGAACGTGACTTTCTCGCTGGGACTAGGCTCGATTATTTACACGTTCATTTTCTTCTGGGTTTAGTATCCCAAGGAAGCATATCCGAACCGGAAGATGATTTATTAAAGATAGCTACTGAAATGCTTTCAATCACAGTAGAGGTTATCATCTTGCGTGACCAACTGGTCAACTCTGGATCATGTCTTATCTGGAAGGTATATACAATGTATCAACACCAAGGCCTACCCTCATCCTCGCCACGCGGTCTAACCTGTTTTATGTTAGGTTGCTCAATATGGGCTCCCTGCCGCGGGGATGATATCGCTAGCACTTTTAAACGCGGTTACCGCTGAGACAATGTCACGCTCGCGGTCAAAGATGATACAAGCTTTGTGTACTTTAGTTGTAGAGATTACAACTGGGGCTTGGATCCAGGCTGGAGAGCCCAACTTTGCTCTCTTCACTCGCGCAACTCGAACTATCCAGAGTCTCTTAGATTCCCTGCTAGCCGCTAGGTCGCCCCAGAATTCGAGTCACAGTGCGGATGAAGCTTGGAATCCTTACGCTAATTCGCAACTCTGTGAATTTGAAATGGATTTCTGGTCGAACCTCGCCGA
The DNA here is from genome assembly GCA_027569935.1 of Clonostachys sp. G952. Taxonomy (NCBI): domain Eukaryota; kingdom Fungi; phylum Ascomycota; class Sordariomycetes; order Hypocreales; family Bionectriaceae; genus Clonostachys; species Clonostachys sp. G952. The sequence goes on along the minus strand of JAPDLB010000143.1, from coordinate 10,191 downwards.
ACATCCCTACTTGGTCGAATTCTCTAGCAGATAGACAGTGAATTACATCAACAGTGTCAGTATAGTTAGCTTACACATATTCTCACTAAAATTCTCTAGCTGTCTTTTCTTTCTTGAAAGGATGCAGAACACTATTTAAGACTTTAATAACATCAAACTAAAGAGGCTATAGAAATCGGGAAAGCGTCCGCGACGAACGAGCCATAAGCTTCTGAAAACGCTGTGTGCTGTATGTCATGTATTCCAGCAATGACGTGCTCGTGGCTAGGGGGTTGGGGATGCTTATTCTGGCTTTTGCTGGACGGAGTCTAGGCCAGATGTCCTTCCCTACATCTACATGTGAGTACGGGACATTGGACGTTTCATGATCATATTGTGTGGGATATCAGGTGCTTCTTATTATGGGTGCATTAGTCCGCCTCCCATGATACACACGAGCTTCTTCGGCTTTTTGGACGACGGCGTCGTCAGGGAGATCCACTGACAATATGCATAACTATAACGAGGAATGTAATCGCAACGGGTTATCCTGTTGCCCGTGAGCTTGGCACCTTTGAGCTGAACATGCTGCTTCGTTTTGTACCCTACACTGAGTTGCTTCAGAAAATATGCGGTTTGGCCCGAATCTCGGCTAATCTTGCTTGTACCGTCATCTTAGCTAGATGCCCCGAGGACATCCTTTGCGTAACGCACCTTTCTCTTATCTCCGCTCTTACACTTAGTCGTTCCGCTGATTGCCTTTGTGTTCTAACTTCAGTAGATTACGACTAAAAATTCAAAGTTAGAGTAGTCCTCTATCTCAACTTCAATCACACGCTACGTTGACAATATCATGCACCACCGTTACGTTCGAGGCTGGCTGGGTCCAGCTCATCCGTCAACACTATGCAATCCGGGGCATTGCTGCCTCTAATGAAGACCTTCCTGAAGGGCGTGCAGCTGAGGAGATGGAGAAAGAAAAAAACAGAATATTCGAGGCTCGTGGCGTTGAGTCAATATAAACTGTTCAATACTCTACTCTTGATTGCTATTTCTATGCACTCCTTATCATGCCTCGCCTCGGTTCCTTTTGACTAAATACTGAACAAATGACACAAGCGACTGCGGGGCATCAGCTGGCTCCATTGTTACCTCTACCATGTTTATTCCCTCCCCTTCCAGGAGCTCTGGACACTGGAGTATCGTTTGAAGTTCACCCCAATTCCTGGCTGAAAAAGTCCTGACGGGATACGCAGGGTCATTTTTAGGGGCACCAAAATAATTAGGCGCCTCCAAGTTTCTCCAGGGTTGGACATCATTGTAGCTCTCATCGAAACCGTGGATGATTCGTTCAATAGTATAACCGTTGTTGTTCAGCACAAAGATAGTGACATCGAGCCTGTTTCGGATTATGTCACTTATGGTTTGCGCAGTCATCTGAAGACTTCCATCTCCTTCGAATAAGATGGTTCGACCTGACGACCGCGTGCCCTCCCGTTGCATTTCCCTTTGAGCCAGGGAAGCACCCTGGGCAGCAGCGAGCATGTAGCCAATGGAAAGCCATATTGTGGAATTGATCACAGTTGTATTATCTGGAAGAATGAGGCTCTGGCCACCGTAAGACGCTGTACCAGTCTCTGTCAAGACGATGTCTCCCTCGCGGATGAAGTTCGAGATGAGAAGCCAGAAAGAATACTGGTCCACAATAGCATCCTTCCTTGGTGCGGGTAGATTTTTGAGCATGGTTCCAAGAGAAAGGCACTCAGCCGGGTATAGTTCTGGTGTCGGAAGTGGAAGAGACCCGAGCCGTCGCAACAACTTTTGGAGAGTAGATTTCGTTGAGAGAGTATAATCGCCGGTATCTAGACCCTCCCAGTGAATCGAATGTGTATCGAACGTCACCGTCACCTGAGAATCTGGCAGAGCGGTGAACCCAAAGGTGTTGGTCTCAGAGTTGAGTGGTCCAAAGCGAAGAACCAAGTCTCTCGACTTGGCCCACGCTTGATGAGCTGGTACCCCTGCGGATCCGAAGTGAACGCCATGAAAGTTGGGCAAGCGTTCGCTGACGACTCCTTTGCCGCCAGGGCTTGTCAAAACAGGAATGCGCGTCAGCGCGGCCAGATCGTTTATCTCATCATCGATGCCAAGCCGGGCGGCAAAAGAGTCCACCATAATCATCGGCTTCTTGCTGTATTGAATGCGCGCCACAAGAGCATCAACAACTTGGTTCTCAAAAGATTCATCGTAGCTGGTACTAGACAGATCCAGCGGTAGGCTAGGGGCTGGGACTTTGATTCTGACCATATTTGTGGGTACTTCGATATAAACAGGCCGGCTTTGACGAAGACACTCCTTCAGTGCTGTGTCAATCATCTGGGGAGCTGTTGACGGATCCGTAAGGTTTGCCTGGGCAACAGTAATAGTCTTATACATATCTGCAAATGCTCTGAAATTGCCATCACCTAAGGAGTGATGTAAGCAATCCCCAGCTTGCTGAGCAGCTACCGGAGGTGTTCCGACGATATGCACAACCGGGGCTTTCTCAGCATATGCGCCGCCGATTGCATTGATAGCCGAAAGTTCTCCCGGGCCAAACGATGTAACAAGGGCTCCAATACCTTTGATTCTTGCATAACCATCGGCAGCATAGCCAGAATTCAATTCGTTGGCGTTGCCAACCCAGTCGATTCCTGTCGACTTGATGTAGTCCAATAGAGTGAGGTTGTAGTCTCCCGGAACTCCGTGGACTGAACCAACGTTGAGTTGTGCAAGTCGTATCCAGAGAAACTCCGCAAGATCCACTGTTGCTGCCATTTTTGAGTGATACAGTCTCGAAAAAGCTCGTGAAGGTCGAGCATAAGTTGGGAAACGGCGAATAATACAGGACGTGGTGTTCATGCTGGAACAAAGGACTTACCCTCTGCCAGTATCTTATATCCACAATTAAACATCGGGGAAAGTCTCCTAAAATACTCCTAGAAGTTCTTGGGCCGAGACATGTAGTATCCACATTATCCCGAGGACAGGACATTTGATAGTGCTCGTCTTCTTGAAAGGCGTGAATGGGATTACGCCTTGAGGGCTTCCTGTAGCTAAATGGGGAAACAAAATTTTGATAAGAAATGACAACCTTGCTGAAAGAATGGTATTGGCCACAGTGTTTGAGTGAATGTACCAAGATCTCCATTTCACGCCGATTGATTGTACTTTTTCGGAATTGGAACTTTCGGAGTAGAATTTTCGGAGTGAGAGGTCGGAAAAGTCGGATGGACGCCGATGCTGAATCAAGTACTGTGAACAACGGGGCACTAGACCACTGGCCCAAAAACAAGGGCCCCTGTTCTGGAATAACAGAGGGATTGGGTCACACTTCCTAGACAGCATTGGCGATTCCAACCTAGTCGAAGACTTGATGGACTCGGCAATCTTGCGGTTATACACCCTCCGCGGTATGCGCTTCATTTAAAACGTCCTAAGGGGCAACGCTGACGTGGTGCAGAATGGATCGAAGACACATTGAAAAGTCCTCTGCGCAGCGGAGAGCTGACCTTCGTAGACAACATATTTGCCAACGAGATGAACAACTTAGCCAGCGATACCATTAAGTACTATGGTTTGTTGAACTGAGAATAATGAACAGCTGATCGCGCGCTAACATCTCGGTACTCAGGCGAAACTAGCTACAAGATGGCTCTCAAAGCGGGCTTCTACGAGTAAGAGTATCCCCCATGCCGTCTCAAGTGGACTTCTAATAACGCAAACAGCTTCAATAACGCGCTTTCCTTCTACAAGGAGCAGAGTGCTGCAGTTAAAATGCACCGCGACCTTGTCTCACGATTCGTCGAGCTTCAATGCCTTCTCATGGCCGTCATTGCGCCACACTGGGCCGAGGGCATCTGGCTCGAGGTTCTTAAGAAGCCTCACAGTATCCAGCTGGCACGGTTTCCCGAGGTCCCTGAAGTGGATGACGGGCTCAGCGCTGCGCGCAAGTATATCTCGCAGACGTCGTCTAGCGTCAATGCAACTGAGAGCCTTCAAATGAAGAAGATAGCTAAAGGCAAGGATACCTCATTTGATTCAAGAAGCCGAAGAAGCTTACCATCTACATGAGTGACAAGTTCCCAGACTGGCAGAGTGCGCTGGTTGGACTGTTTCAGGAGCTATGGGATCCTGCAACCAAGTCGGTCGACGACGAGACACTAATGGGTCGTATTCACAAGGCCCAGAGGAAACGCGCCGCTCCTTTCGTCCAAGCCCTCAGGAAGCGTCTACAGTCGGGTGAAACGGAGAGCGCGGTATTAGGTCGCAAGTTGCCCTTCGATGAGGAAAGGGTACTTATTGTGATGATCAACACGCTTATGCGGTCTGCGGGTTTGGCCCAGATTCAGGTCCTTAAAGTCCAGGAAGGCGAATCACAAGGTGTCGACATCATCACTGGTGACAAGGTGAGAAATATACCACCTGTTGCTGCGAGCGCGGTACCTGGCATCCCAACCTACTCTTCGTCAACGTTTGAGCCCTATTGAAACCTGAACAAGATTCTCGCTGCCAGCCGTCCTAGCAGTCATATCAGAAAACACTGGTCAATCCTAGACGTTGCGCTCATCAAGACTACCACTACAGCACGGCACGTCATCATATCTTATGAAACATAGCATACCTTGATTGTAAGGTCAAATCTGTGCTAAATGGCCCCTTTGAGGTGCCATTGAGCTACATTTGACTAGCAAAAGGTAATAACTCGAAAAGAAAGCTTAGTTATAACGTTTTAAATAGCTCCCTTTATAAGCGTATATCCCGTCGATGAATCTTCCAGGGCCAATTGACTAGACGACTCGTGAACTGAGTCATAAACGAACGAAGTATGTAAATATCTTGGGACTAAGTGAAGTGGTCTTGTGAGCTAAGAACAGACGTGAAAGAGAATCGTAGTTTCGCGTACGTAGATGGGAACATTTAGCAGCCATAATGGAAATAGCTTACGCTAGCGTTGCCCAGTCCAATAATCCAATGTGCAAATTGAGAGCATTCGTTGATACCGCTGCTATTGATACAACAGCCCTGATAATAAAACTTTGACGGAATCGAGAGCCCGGAGTTTGATCTTTATACACGTATATCAGATGATTAGTATTGAGGCAAGCGGGATTACTGGCTCAGTTATGGCGATATTAGCAAGTGTAATTCACTATCTATACAAAGAAAAATCTTCAACTATCTACGATCGTAAATCAAAATTCAAGGCAAAAGCAAAGATGGGATATTAGATCGGAAACTTTAAACCGAGGGATGAATCAAAAGCTATTCAGATAAGGGACTCCGATAGGCGTTTCCAAATATAAATATATATAGTTAATAGTTTATATGTAGATTTTCTATAGAAATAAATATACTTTTAATCTAAATATAGATATTAATATCTTAAAACCTCTAATAATAGGAGTTATTTATATAGCTAGATATATATAACCTAGTTATAATTAAAATCCTTAAAGAGAAAAGCTTTATTATCTATTAATAATAACTACTTTACTAAACTTATTTTAATTAATTAATTATATCTTATCTTAATTATAATTATTATCTTATAAGTATTTATTATTAATAATTACTATAAGTAATAATTATAATAATAAAATAAATATAATTAATATATTTATTCCTATTAAAGAAAGCTAAATTAATATAAATAATCTAACTCTTTAAAAAATAATTATTATTATTAGTTAGTAATTAAAAGAGCTATATTTTAATTATATTAAATTTTTAAACTTCTAATTAATTAAAAAGCTTTTTATAATAATATAATTATTTATAGTATAATAGATCTAGTAATTATATCTATTTAAGCTATTTTTATATTATAATAACTAGTTATTAGATACTAATAATATACTTATTAGAAATAAGAATTAACTAGATTAAGAGTTATAACTATATTTTACTAATAATTATTCTATTATATATATATATATATATATTCTAATTTAATATATTACTTTTAGTTTTAATATATTATATATTATATTAAGATAATTTATATAAAAATAGTTCTTATTTAATTAATTAAGTTTTTATCTATTTTATTCTATTAATTTTAATTAGAGTTTAAATTTAGAGTTAATTAAATTTAATATTAAATAAAGTTTTATTACTAGATAGAAAAAATACTTATCTAGAAGTTAATATTAATTTATTTCTATAAGTATAGTATAGATTTATTATAATAAAGTTTCTAAGATCTATATAGAGATAAGTTTTAATCTTATATCTATTTATCTATATATAGTTCTTTTTAATAATATAGAGATAGAAATTAATATTAAAAGAGGTTTTAAAGAAGTTAGATTTATTTTTTTTAATCTAGAGAATATTATATTAAAGCTTAATATATAACTCTAGATTCTAATACCTTCTATAGAGATAGTTAAATCTTTCTTTTCTTAGACTTTAAAGATTAATAAAGATCTAATCTTAATCTGAATATCTTAAAAGATAAATTAGAAAATATAAAAGTAGCTCTCTAGAGTTAATATTAAAGTTTTAAAATCTAGTACTAAAGTAATAAGAGTAGTTATATATAAGATTATTTTATTAAAAGCTAAAGTTCAGAACCTTTAATAAGTAAATAATATATTAAGTTAATACTAAAGGGAGAAAAGAACTAGACTATAGAAAAAAAGGTTTTTAACTATAGTAGAGATATTATAAGTAATTAATCAGATATATATTAATATATAGATAGTAGGTAAAGTTTTAAGAAGTAGTTAAGAAGAGTTATAAGAACTAAGGCTTTAGTAATATAGTATTTATAGTAAGACTAGATATACTATAAGGATCTATTAAGAGGTAATTAAGATTAATAGAGAATAGTATAGTAATTAATTTTAATTAATTAAATAGATTATAGTATCTTTATTTCTCTTTTTAAGTCTTAAGATCTAGATTAATAGAGCACTTGCTTATCTGGAGCACTTGCTAATTATATATATTAGCTTTCTATAACTGAATATAACTCTATCCTAACCCTAAGTAGTATAGCCTAACTCTAATCCAAACCCAAAAGGTAATATAAAGACTTAGCTGCTAATGAGACATTGTAGACAGCTCTATTATTAACACATCAAGCCTTGGATATATTAATAATTACCTTCCCTTTAACGTGTCCTCCCATCAGCTTCTCGTACGCTTGTGGCACATCTCCCATCTCATACTCTTGATCAACCACAACCCGTAAGCACCCATCCGCCAACCACTGACCAAACTGTATATAGTCCTCGTGCGTTGCTTTTTGCATCACGAAAGCAAAACCCCTCTGATTTCTAATCTGAAAGACAGATGATAGCTTTTTACCCGCAATCTTGACCATCTCAGTGAGATTTGGATTGGCAGCAACCTGCACAAAAGTTCCTGATGGTTTAAGAAAGGTATGACACTGTGAGTGCAGCTCAGCTCCAACGTTGTCTATCGCGAGGTCAAATACTTGACCTCTTTTTTGTAGCTCCGCAAGCAGATCAATTTTCTTATAGTCCCAGACTTGGTGCGCTCCCAGGCCTTTGCACAAGTCTACATTTTGTGTAGAGCATGTTGTTGTGATGTCGGCTCCCAAAATCCGAGCAAACTGGATAGCATATGTGCCAACTCCTCCGCTTCCGCCGTTAATGAAAACCTTACTCCCGGATGTGACAATGCCAGATGCCGGAAGCAGAGATCTCCATGCAGTTCCAGCCGCCGTTCCCACTCCTGCGGCATGGCTTAGATTGACATGGGCCGGTAGCTTGGCGCACTCAGAACGTGACGCAATTAGAAACTCTCCCAAAGACCCATATCTCGACGCAATTTTCAAAGCACCAAACACTCGATCCCCTAGGGTGAAATCTGCGACGGATTTGTGTTTAGCGACGACGTGGCCGGAGAAATCAAGCCCAAGCCTGGCACCCTTCTGCATGCCAAAGGTTCGGCCAAACCAGTCTGCGTTAGGAACCTTCAGATCGACAGGATTGATGGCAGCTGCCGTAACTCGGATGAGTAGTTGGTCTTTGGATAAGTCTGTCGCATCAGGTGCAACAATTGATGGGTTGAGGAAGAAGGTCAGGCCGCTTTCTTCCTTGCTGTCAGCGGACTCCCAAGCTCTGATCGTTGAAGACATTCTTAAAATAATGGCACAGTTGGGGGACAGGAGTTGAATAATGTAAGGCGATGGTGACTTGGAAGATTTAGATTGGATGATGGAAATTGAGCGATGGCGGTCAACGCGACTTATAGTTTAGCCTGGCAATGCGGACGTTAGATGTCAAGAGTCGTAATTGCTGCGGAGCAGCGGACTTTCAGAACTACTAGCGGAGATTAAGGTGCAAAGCACCTACTGTACTAATGTTCATCCAAATCGCGCCGCATTATTCACTTTTTGTCCGTGCCAACCCAGACGACCCTGAAATCCCCCGGCGTTTTCCCTGAAAAACCACCCCTAGATTCTACACTTTCTGTCCGTGCACTCACTACTCCACCACTTCCACTTCCCGGTTCTAACTAGCACTTTGTATTACTATCTTCCGCCTAATATTAAAGAAGAAAGAAATAGAAAAGAATATTGAAAAGTAGCAGCAGCAAAAGCAACAGTTGATATCATGGACCTAACACTTATTGTCTCTACTAATTTCTCAAGTAACTTTCGTTATCTCTTCAGTATACTAGGACCTCTGTATAGATCTCGATAAGAGGTTCTATTAGAACTGCAGTATTATATAATACTATATACTTAGTTATATCAAGGCTGGTTTAGTATAAATATACTTTCTTACTAATAATATATAGAGCAGTATATAGTATAGGCTCCAGAATAGAAGATATAGTATAGAGTAGTATAATATAGAATTAGACTTTTTAAATAGATTAATTCTAAATACTTTCTTTAAACTTCTATATAATTATATTCTTATATAGATAGATTATTATTAAGATCTAATATAGTAATTAAATAGCTATATTATTTATTATTTTAAATAGATTTATTCTAAATACTTATTTAGAAGGAATTCTATATTATATCTATTATTATTTAATTTAAATAGATCTATTTTAAATATCTCTTTCTATAACTCTATATTATAATCTAATAATAAATTAGATATAATAATTTAGTATATTAAGTAATAAATATTTTATATAGATTTATTATAAATAATAGAGTTATTTTATATATTTAACTAGAAATTTAAACTATTTTAATTCTTCTTAATATTTTAAATAAATTTATTTTAAATAACTCTTTTTATAATTCTAAATTATAATTATTATTTAATATTTTAAATAGATTTATTTTAAATATATATTATTTTATTATATTAAAATAATATTAAACTATATTTAAATTTTAAAAATACTAAGAGATAAACTATATAATAAGAATTAAATTAAAATTAGAATTTTAATAAATTTTAAATTAAAAAAGAATATTAATTTTAATAGAAATTTAAAGTATAAAATTAAAATATTAATTTTTCTTAATTTAAAAATTAAGAAATTTAAAATATAAAATTAAAATATTGATTTTTTTTTAATTAAAATATTAATTTTTTTTAATTTAAAAATTAAGAAATTTAAAATATAAAATTAAAATATTAATTTTCTTTAATTAAAAGTATTATATTTTAAGAATAATTATTTATTTATATAGATTTATTATAATCTAATATATAATTTATAGTTTTAATACTATAAGATAAAGTTAAATATTATACTTTTAATCTAAGTATAGATATTAATATCTTAAAAACTCTAATAATAGAAGCTATTTATATAGCTAGATATATAAATAATCTAGCTATAGCTATAGCTTCTAAAAGGGAAAACTTATTATCTAATAATAATAACTATTTTTTCTTTCTAACTTAAAGCTTATAGTTATAATATCTAATATAAATATTCTAATCTCTTAGAACCTGATTAATACTTCTAATAAGATTTTTAAAATAATAATAACTATTATCTAAAGTAATCTAATATAGCTATTTATTAATTATATTTATTATATATTTCTTTAATTAATTAAGAATCTACTTATAATAATAAAACTATTTTTAATATTATAGATTTAATAACTATATCTATTTAGTTTATTATTTTATTATATAATCTACTTAGTATTACTATAAGTACTTATAGAGAATAAAAACTAATTAAAAAAAAAGCTATATTAGATTACTTTAGATA
>JAPDLB010000142.1:0-15521 GCA_027569935.1 Clonostachys sp. G952 | reverse complement strand
TAAATTAACTTTATTTAATTTAATTTTTCTATCTAATAAACTTTCTAATAATTCTATTCTATTTAATTCTCTTCTATTTAATAATACTAATTAAAATAGATATTTATTTATTTAATTTAAAGAGCTATTTTAATCTAAATTAACTTAAACTAGTATATTACCTACTAGTACTATATATAGTACCTTAAGTTATAATAATTATTAAGTACTAGAGGAATATTATTATAGTTCTCTATAAGTATATTATTAAAGATTAGATCTATTTCTATACCCTTACTAGCTATAAGATAGAGTAATAGTTCTAGTAGGTATAACTACTAGGTTTATATATAAAAGAGTAGTTTTATTATTATAAGTAAGTTTATAATAGAGTATAAGCTTAAATAATTAATATCTAAAAAAAGATCCTAGTAGTTATTATTAATAATTACTATTATATATATAAAGATCTGATTATTTATAATAATTAGGTTCTAGCTATAGAGAATAATTATATTAAAGATATTTATTATTACTATTATAAGAAGTAATTAATAATAAGTTATAAAAAGAGATAATTAGTAATAATAAGCTTAGAGAGATATTATAATTAATTATAAATAATAAATATTCCTCTTTAGAGCTTATAGTTAAGTTATATACTTAATAAGCTCTTTTTAGAGTTTTTAGAGTTACTATTACTTATACCTTAGCTAGCTATATAATAAAAAGTAAAAAAAAATAGAGTTAAAGGTTAGATATAGATTAGAATTTAGTTAAAAACTAATTATATAGATTATATTATATATAGCCTGATCTTAGGATATTACCCCTTATATATAGTAAAAACCCTTAAAAAAAAAAATTTATCTATATATTTATTATTACTAGCTTTATAATACTTATATATTAATAGTAATTTATATTATATAGCTTATAATAATTTAATTATACTATTTAGAATAATATTTAATTAGTTTAACTCTAACTTACTCTAGATCCTTATTTAGTATAAATTATCTAATTATTATATATTAATAACTCTTATTTAGCTAATTATCTTATCTTAATTACTATATAATAATAAAGAAAATATTATAGCTACTATAGTTCTATAAGCTTAATAGTATTATACTTCTACTACTACTAATAATCTATCTATTCTATATAATAATATAATAAATAAGAATAATAGTAATAATAGTAGTAATAATAATAATAGTACTAAAATTAAACTCCTTAGAGAATAAGTTCTCTAACTTTAGAAATATTTTATAACTATATAGTAGGAAATAATAACTATAACTAATCTAATAGAATAATAAGTTATTTAGAATATTAATCTATAGATTTAAACTTAGATTATAATTAATAGATAAGAGTTAGAAATACTATTTAAACTACTAGTATTTAAGATATTTAATAGAATATAAGCTAAGCTTTAAGGATTTATAATTTAATTATAAGTATATTTTAACTATTTCTTTATTACTCTTAATACTAATAAAAGATAAGTTATATATATCTACTTATAACTTAAAAGAAGTACTTTTAACTAGTTTAAATCTATTATAAGGAAATACTTTAATAGATATAGAAATTAATAAACTATAAGTATTATAATAAACTTTAATTACTTTATAGAGATTTTTTATTAAACTTTTAAAATATAAAATAAGAAATATAAAATAGAGTATAAAATTAATTTACTTATTTAAACTAAATTAGTATTAATTTTTAATACTAAGTATTTTTAGTTTTTAGTTAAAACTAGTTAGAACTATAAATATATTATATCTTATTACTTTAATTAATTTAAAAAAGAAGTTTAAAAAAAACTCTATAAAGAAGATAAGCTAATAAGTATTTATAACTTTATAATTATAATTATAAAAATTAATAATTAGTAATACTAATAGTAAATATATAAATAGTAAATAAACTATTATACTAATACTAATAAACTATAATAATAATAAACTATAGTTTTTAAAATATATTTAAGTTCTATAGAGCTAAAAGCTATAGAAAAATATAAATATTATAATTATAATAAGATTAAATATATCTTACTATAATATCTAAAACTAAAAAAATAGAAGAATTAGAAACTTATTAAAAAAGATAAAAAATAGCTAGAAATAATTAGAAAAACTAAAATTAAAACTCTTAGAATAATTAGAAAAACTACTTAGAAAGGAACTCTAGATAATATTAAAATTCCTAAATTTTCTAAAATATATATATTATCTTTCTATAAAATACTAGAAGATTCTAAAGATTAAGATAATAAGATAATAATAGAAAATATTTAAAGATTTTAAAATAAAATATAAGAAGAAATAAATAGATTCAGAATATAGACTACTTATAATATATAAGATAGTATTTAGATATAATAATAAGTTTATTAAATATATATTAAAAGAAGAGAAATAGTATATATAGGTAAAAAATATAATATAAAGGGAATATAAAGAAGTTTATATTTATTACTAATAGAAGATTAAGGAGTAAGATCTAGTTATAATAGAAGTACTTATAGTCTATAGATAAAGAACTATAAAGTATAGGAAAATTATATCTTACTAGTAGTAATTAACTAACTCTACTTATTATAAAGAAAAAAGAAAGAAATCTATATAATAGCTAATATAGAAAGCTTAAAATTTAAATATAATAATAGAATTATTAACTTAGAGACTAATTATCTTATAATTAAAATCTAAGAAAAGAAATTTAATATTATATATAACTTAGTACTACTAGAAGATTATAATATTATATTAGAGCTATTATAATTATAGGATATAAACCTACTAATTAATTAGTATACTAACTATATAGAGTAGTAATATCCTTCTAAGTATTTAAATTAGAATTAATAGAAATTAAAATTTTATTAAATACTAGAAAAATATAATTATTTTTTAATATCTAAAAATATTATTATAAAAAATAATAATAACTTATAATAATAAGTAGATATAATAGTTATAATCTTAATAGTATTATAATTTAGAATTATAAAAAACTTATTATAATAAAAACTAAGATAAATAATATAAATCTTAGATTAAATATAGAAATAAAAATAGCTTTTAAATATTAATTTAATACTAATTAATTAGAAATAACTAATAAGAGAATAATAATAAAAATATAAAATTAAATATAATTAATAGTAAAAGAAAATAGAAAAACTATCTCTAGAGCTATTTAATATTAGAATCTAGAAATAAAGCTAAATAAATAACTAATAAAAGATATAATAGAATAAAGAAAAGAATATCTAGTATAAATATATATAGATAAGGTATTTAAAAAAAAAGAATAATTAAAAAATATTCTAGAAGAATATAGAATCTATAATAAATATATTTAAAGAAACTCTTAAAACTAGCTTATTAGAATATAACTAGTAGGATTATAAAATCTTTATTATTAATAAAGAAGAACTAGCTTTTTATAAACTTTATAACCTTATAGAATCTTAGTTATAAATACTCTATAAATATATTAATAATATATTAGTAAAAGGCTATATATAACTATTAACTTTATTTATAGAATATCTTATAATATTTATATTAAAGAAAAATAATAAACTTTATTTAATTATTAATTACTAATAGCTAAATAAGATTATATATAAAAATAGAATACTTTTACTATTAATTATAGAACTTATAGACTAGCTATAGAGGAAATAATAGTTTACTATACTAGATCTAAAGAAAGCTTATAATTTAATATAAGTTAAGAAAAATAATAAATAGAAAATAGTATTTAGAATAAAGTTTAATCTCTATAAGTATTTTATAATACCCTTTAGACTAATAAATATATTTATTATTATATAGTATAAATAACTATATATAAATAAGTATTAGATTAATATTAAATTTATATTATTCTTAATAAAAACCTTCTATAGTAATAAATATATATTATACTTATAGAAATAAATTAACTAATAATCTTATATAACTAACTTTTCTTATTTCTAAATAAATATAATTTTAAATTAAATTAAAATAAACTCTAATATACTAATACTAAATCTAATCTAATAAGACTAAATATTCTAATCTAAATATAACTAAAAATAATATAAAGTTTAAATAATTAATTTTTAAAAACTACTTTTATTTTAATTAACTTAATATAGTATATAATATATTAAAACTATAAATTATATATTAGATTATAGTAGGTTTATATAAGTAGATAGTTATTCTTAAGATATAGTTTTTCTTTTAATTAATCTCTATTCTTTATAAATATCTATAGTAATACTAAATAGATTATATAATAAAGTAATAGATTAAGTAGATATAGCTACTAGATTTATAATATTAAAAATAGCTTTATTATTATAAATAAGCTCTTAACTAATTAGAAGGGTATATAATAAATATAGTTAGTAAATAGTTATATTAGATTATTTTAAATAATAATTATTATTATTTTAAAGATCTTATTAGAAATATTAATCAGGCTCTAAGAGATTAGAATATTTATATTAAATATTATAACTATAAGTACTTACTAGATATCTAGTAATTAATTAATTAAATAATTAGTATTTTAAATTAGAAAGAAAAAATAGTTATTACTATTAGATAATAAGCTTTTTCTTTTAGGAGCTATAGCTATAGCTAGATTATTTATATATTTAGCTATATAAATAGCTTCTATTATTAGAGTTTTTAAGATATTAATATCTATATCTAGACTAAAAGTATAATATTTAACTTTATCTTATAGTATTAAAAGTTTAAATATAAACTATTAATTATATTTTTAAAAAATATATATTAGATTATATATTACTTAATCTTAGAATATATCTTTATTTATAGTAAAACTAATATATAATAGTTAGATAACTTATACTAAATAGGGGTCTAGAGTAGATTAGAATTAAACTAATTAGAGTATTATTCTAAATAGTATAATTAGATTATCTTAGGCTATATAATATAAGTTATTATTAATATATAAGTATTATAAAGCTAGTAATAGTAGATATATAGATAATACTATTAATAACTATCTAAAGAAGTATTCTATCTAAGGAAATAAATATTATATATATAATAGTTATAGAGTATAAGGAGTATATTACTCCTAGTAATCTATTCTTATTCTATAATAGAAGTATAATACTCCTATTACTTCTATTCTTTAGATAGTAGAATATATATAATTATATAATCTATTATAGGGATCTATATTTATAATATAATACTCTCTCTCTATTAATCTTATTCTTAAGATCCTATATAATTTTAATAAGTTCTATCCCTTCTTCCTATATAATAGCTATATTATAGTATTTATTATATTTAATTATATTAGAAAACTAGTATATCCTAAGACTTATAAATAAGTTCTCCTTACTACTACTATTTAAATATTCAGTTTTCCTACTAATATACTATATACTCTATACTTTAAAGTAAAGAAGGAGTATATTATCCTTCCGGATAGAAAGTTATCCTAGTATAATAAGTATATATATAATAGTTATTATTATAATAGAGTACTAATTACTTCTAACTATATATATTCCTTCCTTAACTTATTCCTTATATTCTACTAATTCCTACTTTTTCTAGTAGAAAAATTAATAATATAGTAGAAAAAATTAGCTAAAGAGGAATCTAATATAGATAAGAAGATTCTTCTTTTATATTAATAAATAACTTAACTTTAAAGTAATCTTTCTACTACCTTAGGATATATCTAGTATATTTATAAAGTATATAGATATATTAAGAGTAAGATATAGTAAGAGATTTAGTATAGCTTTTAAGAGCTTAATAAGGAAGACTAATTATCTTCTGATTAGGCTCTTAACTTTCTTAAGACTTCTGAGTAATATATCTTAGAGGAAGTTTAATTCTTAGGAGTTATCCCTAAGATAGATTTAAATTTATTAGGTTTTAGAGAGGATTTTTCTAATTTAACTTCTCTTTTTCCTTCTAGTAGAACTAATAAATTAAATATTAGTACTTCTTTAGATATTTAATAGGTTCCTATATATTATTATTATTAGTATATCTCTTCTACTTAACTAAGTAGAAAGTTTATTTATTTCTAATTTCTTTTTTTAGAATTTCTTCTAGTTTAAATTCTTCTATATAGATTTTAATTAGATAATTCTAGTTTAGAGTATTTTCTAATACTTTTTTAAATAATAAAATATAAAAAACTAGATAAATATATATTATATTTAGTAGTAAAAGTTTATAATTAGTATCTGATTTTTTCTTAATAATTTTAAATAATCTGAGTTTTTTATAATCTAATTTATTACTTAGTTTTATTATTATAATATTTTTATAAAATAGATAGATCTTATCTCCCTCTTTTAAGATTAGTTCTTTTAATCTATTTTTATTATAGTATTTTTTTATTCTTTATTAAATAAATTTAAATTCTATTTTTATTTCTATATATAATAAGTATAATATCTCTTTTATAAGTATAATAGCTAGTATATTAGATCTATTAAATTCTAATTAGTTCTATAACTATAGTTTATAATTATAATTTATATATATAGATATAAATTAGATTAATTTTTATACTAAACTATTATATATAATTTATACTATTAGTAGTAGTTATATCTAATTATCTTATTTATAATTAATATATATTTATAGGTATTATTCTAGAATTTAATTTAATTATTCTATTTAATTATTACTTTATAGATAATAAGCTATAGAGAGCTTATATTTAGTATCTATTTATACTATAAGTAATTATTAGAATTTAGAGATAAATATTATTTCTCTATCTAATATAATTTTATTAAGTAATCTATAATAACTAACTATATATTATAAAAACTAATATATAAGATCTTCTATAGAGTTTACTTTCTTATATAGAATAAAGTATTTATACTTTATAAGTTTATTTATAATTATTAAAATACTATTATATTCTACTCTAGTTATTAGTTCTTTAGATTTTAATAGTTTTATAATATAATTAAAAGATATTAATTATTATAGTTATTCTAATATTAGAACTAGTTTAAGTTCTCTATATAGTTTATATTATATAGATTTAATTTATATATAAGTATTATATTCTAAAACTATAATCTATATATCTTTTTATAAATCTAGATAATTATAGTATTATTTAATTCTATTTAATATCTTTTTAACTCCTTAGTATTCTAAGAGTAGATATTTATAGATTTCCTTAATAAGTATTATTCTTACTTCTTATTATAATTTTTCTAAGTTAGAAATAATTTCTATCTGGATTTTTATATATACTATTTCTTAGAGTATTACTCCTAAGGTTTTTTATACTAAGTATTCTTTATTATTAGTTAAGAATAGCTATTTATTAGTTTTTAGAACTATTTTCTTATATTTAGATTTCTAGCTAAAAGTATTAGTTCTTTTATTTTCTATTCCCTTTTAATATATAATTTTATAATTAAATTATAATAGGTATTTAGTATAATATATTTATCTTCTATTTAGCTATTAAATTATTATAAAGTATTAAATATTCTTATAATCTATATATATTTTAATTTTATATATTATTTCTAAATAATAGTATTTAAATTCTTTAAATATATATATAATAGCTATAAATTCTTTATTATAAATAGAATAATTAAGTTCTATACTATATAGTTTCTTTAAGAAGAATACTATAGGGTAAAATATTCTATTATTATTCTTTTAGCTAAGTTATATACTAATTATAAAATTTAAGATATTTATTTTAAGTTCTATTTCTTTTATTAGATTAAATATCTATAATATAGGTTCTAAAAGTATTTAGTTTTTAATTTTATTAAATACTTCTTATTATTTATTATTCTATTAAAATTCTATTTTTTTCTTTATAATATTATATAAAGATATTATAATTTTCCTATAGTTTTTAATAAATTACTAGTAATAGTTAGTAAATCTAAAAAAGATTTATATTTTTTTAATTATTTTTAATACTTTCTAATCTTTAATTATAATAATCTTATCTTATTCTATTTATATTTTATTTAGTTAAATAATATATTTTAAAAAGTTAACTTCTTATATATAGAAATAACTTTTCTTTAGTTCTATAAGAAAATTAGTTTTTTCTAATTTTTCTAAAACTTAGTATATATAGTTCTTATATATTTCTAGATTATTAGAATAAATTAAAATATTATTAAAATAAATAATTATAAAGATATTAAAATATTTCTAAAGTACTTAATTAATTATTTATTAGAATATTACTAATATATTTATTAGTTTAAAGAGTATAATAAGATACTTATAGAAACTAAACTTTATTCTAAATACTATTTTCTATTTATCTTCTTTCTTAATCTATATTAGATTATAAGCTCTCTTTAGATTTAATATAATAAACTACTATTTACCCTATAACTAATCCCTGAGTTTAATAATTAGTAGTAAGGATATTCTATCCTTATATATAATCTTATTTAGCTATTAATAATTAATAACTAAATAGAGTTTACTATTTTTCTTTAGTATAAATATTATAGAGTATTCTATAGATAAAGTTAATAAATATATATAGTCTTTTATTAATATATTATTAATATATTTATAGAGTATCTATAATTAAAGTTCTATAAGGTTATAGAGTTTATAGAAGTCTAGTTCTTTTTCTTTAATAATAGAGATTTTATAATCCTACTAATTATATTCTAATAGCTCTATTTTAAGTTCTTTTTAAAATATATTATTAATTTCTATTAATTCTAATTTTAATATATAAGAGTATTCCTCTACTCTATCTAGCTAATATACTAATTAATTAGTAGATTTATATCTTATAGTTATAGAAATTCTAATATAATATTATAAAATCCTAATAGTATTAGATTATAGATAATATTAAATTTCTTTTCTTAGATTTTAATTATAAAATAATTAGTTTTAAAATTAATAATCCTATTATTATATTTAAATTTTAAACCTTTAATATTTATAACTATATAGATTTCTTTTTTCCTTTTCTATAGTAAGTAGAATTAGTTAATTACTACTAGTAAAATATAATTTTCCTATATTCTATAGTTAATAAATACTATAAGCTAGTTCCTCTTAATCTCTATCTCTATAAGAATATATATAGAGCTTTCTATTTTAATAGCTCTTAAGATTCTTTAATCTATTATTAATATTACTCTATACTATAGTCTTATTATAGATAGTTTAGATTATTTTTTATCTAATTAATTTATTTTTTAAGTTTACTATACTTATTATTATACTTAAGTATTTACTTTATAAGATCCTTAAGTATTTTAGATATATCTATATATCCCAGAATATATTTCTAGAACTTCCTTAACTATTTATTAAGCTTATTTAGCCCTTCTATAAGTATTATTTCCTTATAGAAGTAGCCTATAGTTTATTCCTATTTATCTATAAAGGTAATTTCCTATTCTTTATTAGAATTCTTATTCTTAGTTAGTAATACTATTATATTCTATTCTTAGTATTAATATATAGTTTCTTCCTAAGCTTAATACTATTTAAAGAATCTTTTTATATAGTTTTTATTATTATTTTTATTTCTTACTAAGTTAAGTACTATTTATTTTATATATAGGTATTTAGGGTATTTCTAGTTATAATATCTTTTAATATATTCTCTATAATTATAAACTGCTTAGTTCTTTCTTATATTTTCTATTTATACTATAAGTTAATTTTTTTATTTTTATAAACCTTATATTACTATTCTATATATAACTCAGCTAGTAGGTCTTAAAGTTTATATTCCTTAGGGTATTCTTCCAGATTTTCTTTAAAGATAGAATACTAATTAATATTAGGTAATTTATTTATAAAGTGAAATATTTATTTACTAGTATAATAAGATAGTATATTCTAATATAGCTAAGGGAAAGTATTATATTTTATCTTTTATTACTAATAAACTATATAAAAGATATTATAGTATATTATCTATAATTCTTTATAGTATTTAGTTCTTAGGGTTTTTATCTAATATCCGGATAGCTTAAAAAAGCTGTTTAGGTATTAGATAGTATCTATAGTTCTTTATCTATAGATTATAAGTACTTCTAATATAGCTGGGTTTTATTTTCTAATCTTCTACTAATAGTAGATATAGATTTCTTTATATTCTACTTATATTATATTTTTTACCTATAGATATTATTTCTTATCTTCTAATATATTCTTAATAAAGCTATTATTATATTAAAATACTATTTTATATTTTATTAGGGGTTTAAATTCCAGATTAGTTTCTCTCTTCTAGTACTTTTACTTTAGTTCTTTAAATATTTCTATAATTTATTATTAGTTCTCTTTTATAATACTATATTTCCAGTCTTATAGTTTCTTCAGTATTTTATAGAAAATTAGTATATATATAGTAGAAAATTCAGGAACTTTAATATTATTTAAGTTTTCTTCCTGAGTAGTTTTTCTAACTATTCTAAGTATCTTAATCTTAGTTTTCCTAGTTACTTCTAATTACTTTTTACTTTCCCTAGTAGGTTTCTAATTCTTCTATTTCTTAGGTTTTAGATATTAGGGTAAGATATATCTGATCTTATTATAATTATAATATTTATATTTTTTTATAGTTCCTAGCTCTATAGGATCTAAATATATTCCAGACTCTATAGATAGTAGAAGGAATTACTATACTCCTTAGTTAGATTTATTCTTCTTAATATAGTTCTAACTATTTTATTTTTTTCCCTTCTATTATTATTATTTATATAGCTGGTTATTAATATATATTACAGTAGCTATATATTTAGATAAAAATTCTAATTTATTTATTTTAAATAAGTAATTCTTAACTTTATCTTTAAGCCTATTATAGAATATAGCTTTAAGAGGTCTATTATCCTAGTTAAATTATAATATAATTTCCCTAAACTTTATAATATAGCTAGAAGTAATACCCTTCTGTTTAAAATCCTTAAGTTCTTTAATAGCTTATTATTCTTTATCTATCTTTCTGAATATATCTATAATTTCAGTAATAAAGTTTTTATAGTTAGTAAGGATATTAATAGTAGTTTAGTCCCTGGTATCTAGTATATCCTTATATTTATACTAGTTATACAGATAGGCTTAAAACCAGTATTCTATAGTACCTCTAAGGTATATTCCTATAAATCTGATTTTATCTTTATTATTTATAAGCTTTATAGGGAAGAACCTAAAGTAAGCTTATAACTAAATAAAAAACCCTTTTAGTTCTTAAGTATTTCCTAAGAAAAGTCCTGGTAGTATAGGCCTGATAACTTCTCCTTAGTTCTTTAGAGGCTTCTGAGTTCTTCTTATTTATATCTTTAAAATAGTAATATAGTCTATAAGATCCTATACTATTTCTTAAGGAGTTCTCTACTTTTTAGCTTTATTATTTAGAGTAGCTACTATATTATTAGATATATTATCTTTTTATTATTATATAGTAATTAAGATAAAGTAATTAGCTAAATAAGAGTTATTAATATATAATAGTTAGTATTATATAGTATAAATAACTATATATAAATAGATATTAGATTAATATTAAATCTATATTATTTTTAATAAAAACCTTCTATAGTAGTAAATATATACTATACTTATAGAGATAAATTAATTAATAATCTTATATAATTAACTTTTCTTATTTCTAAATAAGTATAATTTTAGATTAAATTAAAATAAATTCTAATATACTAATATTAAATCTAATCTAATAAAACTAATATTCTAATCTGAATATAATTAAAAATAATATAAAGCTTAAATAATTAATTTTTAAAAACTATTTTTATTCTAATTAACTTAATATAGTATATAATATATTAAAACTATAAATTATATATTAGATTATAATAAGCCTATATAAATAAATAGCTATTCTTAAGATATAGTTTTTCTTCTAGCTAGTTTCTATTCTCTATAAGTATTTATAGTAGTACTAGATAGACTATATAATAAAGTAATAGATTAAGTAGATATAGTTATTAGATCTATAATATTAAAAATAGTTTTATTACTATAAGTAGGTTTTTAACTAATTAGAGGGGTATATAATAAATATAGTTAGTAAATAGTTATATTAGATTATCTTAGATAATAGTTATTATTACTTTAAGAATCTTATTAGAAGTATTAACTAGATTCTAAGAGATTAGAATATTTATATTAAATATTATAATTATAAACTTTAAGTTAGAAAGAAAAGGTAGTTATTACTATTAGATAATAAGTTTTCCCTCTTAGGGGCTATAGCTATAGCTAGATTATTTATATATCTAGTTATATAAATAGCTTCTATTATTAGAGTTTTTAAAGTATTAATACTTATATCTAGACTAAAAGTATAATATTTAACTTTATTTTATAATATTAAAAGTTTAGATATAGATTACTAATTATATTCTTAAAAAATATATATCAGATTATATATTATCTGATCTTAGGATATATCTTTATTTATAATAAAACTAATAGAAAATAGAAAATATAATAGTTAGATAATTTATACTAAATAGAGGTCTAGAATAGGTTAGAGTTAAATTAATTAGAGTATTATTCTGAGTAGTATAATTAGATTATCTTAAACTATATAATATAAGTTACTATTAATATATAAGTATTATAAGGCTAATAATAGTAGATATATAAATAATACTATTAATAACTATCTAAAGAAGTATTCTATCTAAGGAAATAAATATTATATATATAATAGTTATAGAGTATAAGGAGTATATTACTCCTAGTAATTTATTCTTATTCTATAATAAAGAGTATAATACTTCTATTACTTCTATTCTTCAGATAGTAGGGTATATATAATTATATAATCTATTATAGAAGTCTATATTTATAATATAATAGAAATATATTTATAATATTCTAATAAATAATTAATTAAGTATTTTAAAAGTATTTTAATATTTTTATAGTTATTTATCTTAATAATATTTTAATCTTTTTAGATAATTTAGAAATATATAAGGAGTATATATATAAGGTTTTAAAAAAACTAGAAAATATAAAACTATTAGTAAAATTAGAAAAAAGCTATTTCTATATATAGAAAGTTAACTTCTTAGGATATACTATTTAATTAAATAAAATATAGATAGAATAAAATAAAATTATTATAATTAAAGAATAAGAAATACTAAAAACTATTAAAGAAATATAAATTTTCCTTAGATTTACTAATTACTATTAGTAATTTATTAAGAATTATAGAAAAATTATTATATTCTTATATAATATTATTAAAAAAAATAGAATTCTAATAGAATAATAAATAGTAAAAAATATTTAATAAAATTAAAAATTAAATACTTTTAGAACTTATACTATAAATATTTAACTTTATAAAGAAAATAGAATTTAAAACTAATACTTTAGATTTTATAATTAGTATATAATTTAGCTAAAGGGATAATAATAGAGTATTATATTCTATAGTATTTTTTTTAAAAAAGCTATATAGTATAGAACTTAATTATTCTATTTATAATAAGGAATTTATAACTATTATATATATATTTAAGAAATTTAAATACTATTATCTAGAAATAATATATAAAATTAAAATATATATAGATTATAAAAATATTTAATATTTTATTATAATCTAATAATTTAATAGAAAATAAATCTACTATATTAAATATTTATTTTAATTTAATTATAAAATAATATATTAAAAAGAATTAGAAAATAGAAAAACTAATACCCTTAGCTATAAATTAGAATATAAATAAACTATATCTAAAATAAATAGATAGCTATTTATTATAAATAATAAAGAATATTTAATATAAAAAACCTTAGGAATTACTCTTAAGGAAATAATATATACTAAAGTCTAGATAGATATTACTTATAGCTTAGAAAAACTATAATAAAAAGTAAGAATAATACTTATTAAGGAAATCTATAAATATCTATTTTTAGAATACTAAGGAATTAAAAAAATATTTAATAGAATTAAATAATATTATAATTATCTAAATCTATAAAAGAAAGTATAAATTATAGTTTTAAAATATAATATATATATATATATTTTTTTTTAGGGGTTTTTACTATATATAAGGGGTAATATCCTAAGATCAGGCTATATATAATATAATCTATATAATTAGTTTTTAACTAAGTTCTGATCTATATCTAACCTTTAACTCTATTTTTTTTTACTTTTTATTATATAGCTAGCTAAGATATAGATAATAGTAACTCTAAAAACTCTAAAAAGAGCTTATTAAGTATATAATTTAGTTATAGACCCTAAAGAGGGATACTTATTATCTATAATTAACTATAATACCTCTCTAAGCTTATTATTATTAACTACCTCTTCTTATAACTACTTATTACTAACTACCTTTTATAATAGTAATAATAGATATCTCTAATATAATTATCCCCTATAGCTAGAGCCTGGTTATTATAAATAATCAGATCCTTATATATATAATAGTAGTTATTAGTAATAATTATTAGGATCTCTTTTTAGATATTAATTATTTAAGCTTATACTCTATTATAGGTTTACTTATAGTAATAAAGCTACTCTCTTATATATAGACCTAGTAGTTATACCTACTAGGACTATTACTCTATCTTATAGCTAGTAAGGGTATAGAGATAGATCTAATCTTTAATAATATATTTATAGAGGATTATAATAATATTCCTTTAGTATTTAATAATTATTATAACCTAAGGTACTATATATAGTATTAGTAGATAATATACTAGTTTAAATTAATCCGAGCTAAAATAGCCCTTTAAGTTAAATAAATATCTAATTTAGTTAGTATTATTAGATAGAAGAGAATTAAATAGAATAGAATTATTAGAAAGTTTATTAGATAGAAAAGTTAAATTAAATAAAGTTAGTTAATTTAATAGTATTTAGAATTACAGTAGGTTAGTTAGTTATTACTATAGAATCTTTAAGAGAAGAGTAATAGCTAATTATAAAAATTACTATATACTATTTTCAAGACTAAGTCTGGAATTATATATTGAATATATATATATAAATTAAATCTATATAATATAAACTATATAGGGAATTTAAACTAGTTTTAGTATTAGAATAATTATAATAATTAATATTCTTTAATTATATTATTAAACTATTAAAATCTAAAGAACTAATAACTAGAATAAAATATAATAGTATTTTAATAGTTATTAATAGATTTATAAAATATAGATATTTTATTCTATATAAGGAAATAAGCTCTATAGAAGATTTTATATATTAATTTCTATAATATATAGTTAGTTACTATAGATTACTTAATAAAATAATATTAAATAGAGAAATAATATTTATCTTTAAGTTTTAGTAATTACTTATAGTATAAATAAAAATAAAATATAAGCTTTTAATAGTTTATTATTTATAAAATAATAATTAAATAGAATATTTAAATTAAATTCTAAAATAATATCTATAAGTATATATTAATAACTATTAAAATACTATTATATTTTATT
>JAPDLB010000141.1:0-15589 GCA_027569935.1 Clonostachys sp. G952 | reverse complement strand
AATAAAAACTAATTAAAAAAAAAGCTATATTTTAAAAATAACTATTTATTTATATAGATTTACTATAATCTAATATATAATTTATAGTTTTAATATATTAAGAGATAGACTATATAATAAGAATTAAATTAGAATTAGAATTTTAATAAATTTTAAATTAAAAAAGAATATTAATTCTAAAATTAAAAAATTAAAAATATAAAATTAAGATATTAATTTTCCTTAATCTAGGGATTAAAAAATTTAAAGTATAAAATTAAGATATTAATTTTTCTTAATCTAAAAATTAAAAAATTTAAAATATAAAATTAAAATATTAATTTTTTTTAATTTAAAAATTAAGAAATTTAAAATATAAAATTAAAATATTAATTTTTTTTAATTTAAAAATTAAAAAATTTAAAATATAAAATTAAAATATTAATTTTTTTTAATTAAAATATTAATTTTTTTTAATTTAAAAATTAAAAAATTTAAAATATTATTAGAAAGCTTTTCTAAAGTATATACTTATAGATAGATAGATATAAAAGTTATTAATTAAGTTACTATTCTAGCTATAGAGTTAAGCTAGTTATAAAGCTAGTTTTAGAATAATTATAACTAAGTATATTACTCTATAATAAGCTTCTAAACTATAACTACTAGTAGGAGATATTTAGTATATTAATATAGATAGTTTTTTATTTTTTATTTTATATAAATAGCTTTTTCTATTATAAGTTCTTTTATAATCTCTATAAATATAGAAAATAAATATATATAATTCTAATTCCTTATATCTTTATTAAAAAGATATTTCTTAAGTATTATATTATTTAATTATATATATATATACTATAATATAAGCTTATTATATTAATATATATACTTTATTATTAAATTATTCTACTATTATAGTTTAATTAGTTATTCTAATAATAAGTAATTATAAATATATACTCTATTTATAATAATTCCTATTTTAAAATACTAAGTATTTCTCTTTTTTTTTT
This sequence comes from Clonostachys sp. G952, assembly GCA_027569935.1. Taxonomy (NCBI): domain Eukaryota; kingdom Fungi; phylum Ascomycota; class Sordariomycetes; order Hypocreales; family Bionectriaceae; genus Clonostachys; species Clonostachys sp. G952. The sequence continues at coordinate 14,594 of JAPDLB010000141.1, read as the reverse complement.
TCTATATAGTTATATTCTATTATATATATATCCCTATAGTAATCTTTATTATTCTAGAATATAGTTCTATAGCTAACTATATATAGAATAATTATTATTACTTTTTCTAATTATACTATATATAAAGATCTATATACTTTAAAATAAGATTTTATAATTAATCTTATTTTAAAGAAAATAGTTAGTTATATCTACTTCTTTTTATATCTTTTTATCTCTAGTTAATAAAATTATTAATAAGAGTAAGTTTAGCTCTATACTTCTATTAGATATATTTATCTAATAGATTTTAAAGTAGTTATTTATTTATTTAATATTACTAAATAGTATATAGATATACTTATAAATATAAGGAAAGAATTAATTAAAATTAAGAAAAAGAAAACTTATATAGAAAAAGTATATTCTAACTAGATATAAATATTAGTAATTTATTTATTTTCTATTTTCTAAACTAACTATTTTTATTAATAAGTATATTAATAAGTATACTATATATATTAAATTACTTATTTTAGAGAAAAATAATAGCTATTACTATAACTATAATAGAAATAGAAAATAGTATATTTATTATAATAAGAGTAATAATATTTATATTATTATACTTCTTATCTTAATATCTTTAGTTTAGAATCTAACTACTATTTAGAAAGCTTTTTCTAGATTTTTAATTATATTAAGAAAACTTAAAATAATTAAATATATTATAGTCTATCTAAGAGTTAATTATATAAGTATAATATAGAAGCTAGTTTATAATCTTATTTATAATAATAGTTTTAATAGTTTAATTATTATTAAGTATAAAGAGAATAATAAGCCTACTATCTTAGATTTTATTAAATAAATTCTTAAGTAGTATTTTATTTTAGCTCTTAAAATTAAAATTTATAAATTAAAATTATCTTATTCTATAAGTATTAAGAGTAATAAAAATAATTTTTTTTTACTCTTTTTAGCTTTTATAAATAGTAATAAGTTTAACCCTTTTAAATAAGTTTAGTTTATACTAATAATTTTAAAAAAAATATAAAAAAATATAAAAATAAAAAATATAAAAAAGAAATAAATAGTTTAAATAGATATATAAATAGGGAATAGAATTACTCTAATTAAGAGCTCTCTTTTTATATATTCTATTTACTTATAATATATTTAAAATTATATTTCTAAATAGTTATTATACTAGTTTAATTTCCCTATCTAATTTACTAGGTTTTATTTATTTTAAATAGTTTTTTAATATCCCTTTATATTCTAACTCTTAATTTATTTAATTCTATAAGTTTTAAAAGTACTAAATTAGATTTAACTTTTATTAATATATTAGTAGAGTTATTATCTCTATAGATTTATCTTATTTCTATAATTTTATAGTATTTATATAATTAATATAAGGTTATTATATTAATTATAAGCTTTTTCTTTATTATTATTTCTAGCTTAATAAGATATTTATATAGTAAAAGTAAATCTATATAGATTATAAAAGATATTTCTAATAGTAATAGTTTTAAAATAATTATTTAAAGTATATTTATAATTATAATATTAATATTAAAGCTAGCTATTATACTATAGACTTCTAATATAAGATTACTTTATATAATATATTTATACTTTATAAAGAATTAGTATAGAATATTTCTAATTAGTTTAAATATAGATTTCTAGTTTTCTATTTTAGTTTCTATACTAAGTATAATAATAAAGCTAATCTATAAGCTTATATTCTAATTATTTATAAGTAAGCTATCTATAAAGATATATAGCTTTAAGTTATATAGATTAAGTAATATAAAGTTAAAGTTATAGTTATAGTATTCTATTTACTATATAAGTCTTTTATTTAACTTATTAATATTCTTTTCTAATAGATTCTATTAGATTTATACTACTATAAATAAGTTATATAAAGCCTCTAGTTATACTATATTTATAATCTATATATTTTATACTCTTTAGAACTTATAGCTTTTTATATTTAGATCTTTTATAGCTATTTATAATATATTAGTTTAGCTTTTCTATATAAACTTAATAGTTATACTATAGAGGGATATTCTTCTACTATTAAACTCTAGATTAGTTCTCTTTATAAATTAGATTCTAGCTTTTATTTTAAATTTAATTTCTACTAACTAGTATTCTTTCTCTATAGTAAGTATTTTATTAAATAATCTAAATATATTATTAGTTTATATTCTAATAAGTCTAAAGCTAAGTATATTACTTTCTATAATTAGAAAGTATAGATTATAATTAAAGATTATTATCTTTATATATATTATAAAGTACTTATAGTATATAGTATACTAATATATATCTAATTTAGCTATTCTATATAATAGCTTTATAATTCTTATAATTATTTCCTCTAAATAGCTTTATTTAAATAATTTAGATAGTTTTATATATATTATATATTATAAATCTATTTTAGACTATAAATAAATCTATATAATATCTTTTCTAATTAGAATATAATCTTCTATTTATATTAAGAATAGTACTAATATAAGAATAAAATATTAGCTATAGTATTAAATAGTTAGTAACTATATTAGAATTATCTTTTTATCTAAGTTATTATAGCTTTATATAACTAAATAGCTTTTCTTATATAATTTTATATTCTAGCTCTTTATTTTATTAATAATATATATTTTAAATAGCTAATTACTCTAAATCTCTTAATTAAAATATATAAATTTAAAAACTCTAGTTTTAATAAGTTATTTAATTTCTACTTTTATAAAAATCTTAAAAAGAGTATCTAGAGTTATAATAACTCTTTCTTTTTATAATTTCCTAGCTAGTTTAAAAGCTTCTTATTCTTTATATATTATATAGCTAGTATATAATCTAACTAGTTATACTATATATTATATATATACTTTTAGCTTATTCTTTAAGCTTCTTAATTATCTCTTTCTCTATAATAGCTTATTTATTATAAATAGTAAAAGATCTTTTAGATATTTATCTAGATTAATACTATTTTAAGCTAGATTTTCTATCTATTTATCTCTATAATATAGCTTTATATATATAAACTAGAAGGTCTTTAGTTTATTATATATTTTAATTATAATATTATAAAAGTTATTTAATAATAATTTATATAGTTTAAACTATTTCTTATTCTCTCTCTATATTATAATTTTACTTAGAAGTAAGAGTTTAAAAAGTTCTATTATATTTAGACTATTATATATAGCTAGTATAAGTATAATTCTCTTTTTAATATATAGTTCTTTTAATACTTTTATTATAAAATTAACTATTTATACTTTTTAAATTATAAATTATAAAGAAAAAAAAAAGTAGTAACTCTTAGATATACTCTAAATATAAGTAATATTAGTATAAAGCTATTAAGCTCTACTATATTATTAACTATTTTTACTACTACTTATAATATAGCTTTCTTTAATATTATCTCTTTAAGTTCTTTATATAGAATATTAAATATATATTATAATAGTTTATAATATCTTTTAATCTTACTAATTAATTAATAAGTTTTAATTAGAATTTATTTATATTTAGAATCTATAATTCTAGTATTTATATAAAATTAATTACTAGTAAATTAGATTTCTATATTATATATAATATAGTCTAATAGTCTAAGATAGATATTTAGTTAAATTCTTTTTAATACTTTCTATATAGTATTTACTAAGATATTTTTAAAAAAGATTATATTTTAAAATATAGTTATTATATATACTATATATAAAATAAGCTCTTAATCTAATAAATATATAATATTAACTATAATCTTATAATTAAAGTTAAGATTATCTTATAATTTAAATTTAAAGTATTTTAAAGCTAGATTATAAGCTTAGTATTAATAATAAAAGTATTTAATCTTTTTTATTATCTTTCTATTTATATCTTTATAGCTTACTCTCTCTAAGAGTTAGTATAATCTTTCTATTAATAGATAACTAAAGTAGTAGTAGAGTTATTTTAGCTCTAGTTCTATTAAATAAACTATATTAGCTATTAGTATATATTTAGAAAAGAACTATATATAGCTCTATTTTTTTATAATTAGAATAAAAAAACTATTTATAATTCTAATTATCTTATTAGTTATATTTCTAAACTTAATATTTAGATAGTCTATATTATAAAGATATATTAGAAAAAGAGTTTCTAAGTTTATTATATAAAATATAATAAATCTAAATAAAATATATAATTCTATTATATTTAGTAACTCTATAAATTCTTTTCTAAACTTAATACTTTTTATATTAGTTATAGTATTTAGTTTAATTAATAAATTAATTTATTAAAATACTTTAAATTATAATTTATTTATAGTTAAAATTAATAAAATATCTATATCTAGTATAATTCCTTAGAACTATATTATATATCTTTTCTTAATAATAAAATATAATAGATTTTATAGTTCTCTCTAGATTTTCTCTTTAAAGAGTAAGTATTAAAATACTTTATTAAGTAAATATTATACTAGTTATTACTTATTATTACTTATATACTAATCTTCCTTATCTAGATTATTATAGTTATTAGAATCTCTATAGTTTACTATTTTAGATTAGTTTTTAATTCCTTCTAGATTCTAAATCTATTATTTAAATTCTTCTAATATATTACTTTCTTTTACTTCTTTTTCTATTTTAAAGAACTTAATTATAAATTAGTAGTATACTTTATATTTTTATTATAAATAGTTCTTTAATTAATATTTAAGTTTATTATAAATAAAATAGTATTTTCTCTAACTATTATATTATAATCTTTAGTTTTAATTAATAAAATCTTTATTAAATAATTTTTCTTTTATATTTAGAAAGTAATAAAACTATTATTATATTCTATTTAGTAGTTTCTAAATATATTTATATTCCTAGTTAATAAAGTATATATCTCTTATTTTTTAAAAAGAGATTTTTATTTATAAACTAGATATAGCTATAGAGAGCTAATTAAAATTAAAAATAAACCTAGTAATTAATTCTATAGAGCTATATTAATCTAAAACTAATACTATATTAAAGATAATCTAATAGTATAGAATACTATCTAATAGAAATTAATAGTAGGTACTATAGTTTAGAATTAAGTATTTATTACCCTTAGAAAGATCTTTCTAATATTTCTTTAGATTAGAGATATACTAAATCTAAGATAAACCCAGGAGAAAAATATATTAAAGAAGATCCTATAAGAAAAACTTATAAATAAGTTATTAAACTAATATTAGATAGAGTAGTCTAGTAAATATAGTAAATTATAAAACCTCTATTTAGAGTAGAGCTAATATATAAATATATAGAACTAAGTATAAAAACTATAATCTAGAAAGTTATAAAGAGTATCTAGATAATAATTATTAAAACTATCTAAAAAATAGTTAAGAAAATACCTAATAATAAAAAAGAATATCTAGAATTAATCTAGATTTAGATTATATTTAATATAAACCTAATATATATATATACTAATAATAAACTAAAGTCTATCCTAGTTTAATATATCTATAAAATAACTATCTAAACTAAAAACTATTAAATAAATATAAAAGATAGAGATCTAAAAGATATAATTAAAGTAATTAATATATATAGAAGAACTAGTTCTAAAATAGTTATAACTAGAAAACTTAGAAATAGTAATATAATTATTATATTCTATAGGAAGATTAAATAGAATATAAAGAATAAAAAATAAATAAAAATAATATTTAATCTAAAGATAAAATTAAACTAAAGATAATATATAGTAATAGTAAAAGAAATTAGAATTATAATAATTATTTAGAATATTAAAATACTCTAGAAGAAAATAAGCTAAATAAACTAAATTAAAATTATAAAAGTAAAGCTAATATAGAAATAGAATAAAGCTATATTAAGATAGAATTTAATCCTAAGTATAATCTTACTAGAAGAAGTAAATATACTATATAAATAAGGAATAATTATAAATATTAAAATTAGCTAATATAAACTCTTTTATAAAGCTATATAATTATACTAATATTATAATTACTATAAGATTAGCTATATAGTATATTATTATAATAAATAAGTAAGATATAGTTAATATATAGCTAGAGTATATTTAACTAGAGAACTTTATTTAGTAGAAACTAGAGAAAATATATTAATATATATACTCTATAAAGAATTATATCTAGCTTAAGTATAAATCTATTTTATACTAAATAAAGAGAAAGAGAAAATAAGAGAAGTATATAATAATTATCTAATTAGATTTATAATACTAAAAAAAAATAACTTAGGGTTAAGCTCTAAATACTAAATTAAAACTATATAGTAGTAATAATAAACTCTATTTAATCTAATAACTAAATTAAAAAAAGAACTAAACTATTTAATAGAAATAATAAACTAAAAACTAAAAATTATAATTAAAATACTTTAAAAAATAAAAACTATTATTAATATAGTATAAGGAATAAGTATTACTAATATATTTAACTAAATATAAAATAGAAATATATTAAATCTAGATAGCTCTCTAAGATAAATAATAACTAGATTCTAATTAGATTTATTCTAATAATACTAGATATAGTTATATAGAATATATAAAAAATATTAAGTAATATAAAGAAAGTACTTTAAGCCTAAGCTAAATATAATATAATAATAGTATAAGAAGTAATAATACTTCTAAATAGAAATATACTAGTATATCTAGTAAGATTAGAATATATAATAATATATAGAGAAAGGAAATATATAATATATATATAAAATATATATAAATCTAAAATATAGAAAGTAGAAGTAAATAAAAACTAATATATAGTTAGAATATTAAAGTATAAGATTAAGATTTAGAATATATATAATCTACTAGATCTAATCTCTATCTAATCTTTAATCTGAGCTCTTAATAAACTTAATTTAAATAAATATAATATATTTCTTAGAAATATAAATATTTATAATCTATTATAGAATAAATATAACTAAAAGACTATAGGAATAGATAAATTTATAATAGTAGTAGAATAAGTCTAACTAGATCTCCTAATACTAAAAGGAGAATATATATAGTTCTACTATAGAAAAAGAAATAGTATAATTAACTTAATATAAACTATATATAGCTTAATAGTAAGATATATAAATTTAGATAATATACTAATAGGATCTAACTATATAATATAAAAAGTCTAGTTTAGAACTAGATTTAAAATAGAAAAGATTAGAATAATAAAGAATATTAGGAAGTAGAAAAGAATTAATATTTCTTTTATAGAAACTAAAGTCTATAATAGATTTAGAGGTTTACTATTAGAAGTTAAAGATATTATATAACTAGAAATACTAGTAGATTTTATTATTAATTACCTAAATTAGATTATAGATAGAATAATTCTAATAAAATCCTAGACTAGATCTAGAGATAGAAGAGAATAGTAAACTCCTAAAGTTATTAAGGTTTTTAAAATAATTAAAATAGCCTAAAGAAAATATATAGTAAATCTAAACTAGTAATAATAGAAAAACCTAAAAGAGATAGAGAAATTAGAAGAGAGAACTATATTAGAATTAGATTAAAAGTAATAATAAACTATATTAGAAGAAATAAGCTAGAATAATAAAAAGCTCTAGATTTTAAAGAAATAAATTAAACTAAAAAGCTAGGAACTATATAAAGTTCTAAAGATACTAGATATAATAAGAGAAAGAGAGGAACTAATATAAACTTATAGAGGAAAAATATAAAAATTAGTAAAAACTTTCTTTCCAGAAGAATTATATAAACTAGAATTACTTTCTAAATTAAAATAGAAGGAAGAAGATCTAATATTAATATAGATAATAGTTACTTCTAAAGAGATTAAAAATATACTTAAATATATATTACTATAGAAAGTATTAGAAAAAAATAGAATACTAATAGACTTTCTAAAAATATATAGAAAACTATTTTACTAAATATTTATATATTTAATTATTAAAAGCTTTAAACTAAATTATTTTCTAATATAGTTTTAAACTATTTTTATAATAATACTAAGGAAATCTAGAAAAATACTAATAAAAAGAAAAACTCTAAAAGAATAGTAGTTAATATTACTATTAAGTATAATAAATAAAGTAATAGAAAAAATACTAGGAAATTATATAGTAATTATAATAAAAGTATATAAACTTTTTTCTAATAGCTAGATAGGAAATAAATATAATAAATTAATAGAAATAGCTCTAAAAATATATATATTTTTTTTTTAGGGGTTTTTACTATATATAAGAGATAATATCCTAAGATCAGGCTATATATAATATAATCTATATAATTAGTTTTTAACTAAGTTCTAGTCTATACCTAATCTTTAATTCTATTTTTTTTTACTTTTTATTATACAGCTAGCTAAGGTATAGATAATAGTAACTCTAAAAACTCTAAGAAGAGCTTATTAAGTATATAATTTAGCTATAGGCCCTAAAGGGGAATACTTATTATCTATAATTAACTATAATACCTTCCTAAGCTTATTATTACTAACTACCTCTCCTTATAACTTATTACTAACTACCTCTTATAATAGTAATAATAGATACCTCTAATATAATTATCCCCTATAGCTAGAGCCTGGTTATTATAAGTAACCAGATCCTTATATATATAATAGTAGTTATTAGTAATAACTACTAGGATCTCTTTTTAGATATTAATTATTTAAGCCTGTACTCTATTACAGACTTACTTATAGTAATAAAGCCGCTCTCTTATATATAGGCCTAGTAGTTATACCTACTAGGACTATTACTTTATCTAGCAGCTAACTAATATAAAGGTATATAGATAAACCTAATACTTAATATACTTATAGAGGATTATAATAATATTCCTCTAGTACTTAATAATTATTATAACCTAATATACTATATATAGTACTAGCAGGTAATATACTGATTTAAGTTAATTTAGGCTAAAGCAGCCCTTTAAGTTAAATAAATATCTAATTTAGTTAGTATTATTAGATAGAAGAGAATTAAATAGAATAGAATTATCAGAAAGTTTATTAGATAGAAAAGTTAAATTAAATAAAGTTAATTTAATAGTATCTAGAATTACAGCAGATTAGTTAGTTATTACTATAGAATCTTTAAGAGAAGAGTAATAGCTAATTATAAAAATTACTATATACTATTTTTAAAACTAAGTCTGGAATTATATATTGCTAAAGATATATATAAAAATAATTTAAATAATATAAAGATTTAAAGAATTAGTTATACTATTACTTCTAGATATAAATAGTATATTTAATATAATACTATATAGTAGATTACTTAAGATAATTAGAATAAAGAGATATTCTAAAAATATCTATAAATAGATTAAAATATTTCTAAAGGGGAGAATAATATAATTCTAATTTAATAGTAAGATAATAATAGTAATACTAGTCTAAGTAGATATACTATAAGAGTTCCTACTATTATTAATTCTTTTTATACTATATATAAATACCTTATATAAAACTCTTAAAGAAGTTCCTAATATATTAATAGTAGGGTTTACTAATAATATAAATATATTAAGCTTTAGATCTAATATAAAAGTAATAAAAAAGGAACTTTTTAGAATATAGAAAAAATATAAAAAATAATTAAAAGTTACTAGATTAATTTTTAATCTAATAAAAAATAAGTTTATATATTTTATAAAAAGAAGAAAAAAGATAAAGAATTAGATATAAATTAAAAGTATATAGATTAAACTATATAAAGTAGTTAAATTCTTTAGTATATAACTAAATAGAAAACTCTAATAGAAAATATATATAATAAAGCTCTAGGAGAAACTTAAGAAATAGATATTAGCTCTAATTAGAATTATATTATCTATATATAGATATTTATATAAATAAATAAAAATAGTTTATAAAATTATTATAAAATCTATAATAGTATATAAAGTATTTATTTTCTATAAATCTATAGAGAAAGAGAGTAAATTATAGAAATCTATATAAAGTTTAGCTAGATAATAGTTAAAATACCTTTAGATTATAACTAGGGTATTTAGAGCTATATTACTAAGAATAATTAAAATAGAAGTACTAATACTACTCTTAAATCTCTATATAAATAAAAGAATAATAAAAATAAAAAAAAGATTTAAAATTAAAAGGATTATAAATATAAACTAAACTATAGTTAGTATAATAATTAAATTAATAATAAATTAGAGAAAATAAAAGCTTTAAAAAGTAAAGTTATTAAGAGTAAGTTAATATTAAAGATAAGGAAAAGATTTTAATTTAGAAACTAAATAGAGAACTAAATAAAAAACTAAAATAAATATAATATAAAGAAGATCTAAATAAATATAAATAGTAAATATAATAGTTAGATTTAATAGAGAGGTATTTAAAAGATATAATCTCCTATAAAAATATAAAAGCTTCTTTTTAATATAGATAAAAATAGAAAGAATAAGTTTAATCTTTTTTCTTTTTATAAAAGGAGTTCTTAAAGTAAATATATCTATATATTAATATAGAGAAGGAAAGAAGAATATATATTATATTATTTTATAGTATTTTAAATTTAAAACCTAATAAACTAAACTAAATATTAGAAAGCTAATATAGACTTAATATAATCTTAATATTATAATAGATTAAAAATAAAATATATAAGAAATTATAAAATAAATTTTAAATCTTAGAATATTAGAATAATATAAACTTATTAAAAAGCTAGATATATTAAATAAAATATATAGAAACTCTAAATAGAATTTAATCTATATATAAATAGAAAATATATTAAATAATATCTAGATCTAGCTAATATAAATAATAATAGAACTATTATATATAGTTAAATAGATATAAAAAGAATAAAATAATAGAAAAAAATAAAGAGTTAGTATTAAGAATATAAACTAAAGATTTTAAACTATAGAATTAATTAGAGTTTAGAGTAAACTTAGAATAGAAATTAATTTAAGGTTCTTTAGATATATTAATATTATAACTAGTAATAGTTCTACTAGAGATATACTTCTTAAACTTATTATAACTATTACTCTTAATTTTATTCTTACTAAATATATTACTAGAAGGAGGTATTTCTATAAGAGTATTAAGAATAATTTAAACTAATTCTAATATAGTTATAACTATAAAGATTAGAAGTTTATATAAAAATTAGTTCTAGTTAAGAATATTTTAATTAAATATATTTAACTAAGTACTAAGGATAGTTATTTATTAATAGTTCTTCTTATTCTTAATCTCTAGAGTAATAATAATAGTTTTATTATTATATAGAGCTTAAAATAAAACTAGAGTAGAATTAGTATAGCTATTAAGAATAATAGTACTAGTATAATTCTAAATACTACTAGAGATAAGAATATAAATAGATTTATTAAACTAGTAAGTTATAATATCTAAAATAAGTATATTCTATTAAGTTTATTATAATTTAGATTAGAATAGAAACTAATATAAAAGAGTACTAAATAAGAATATAAAATATATATTAAATTCCTTATTATTAGAAATAATATTAATAGTATAGATCTATAAGTAAGTAGTATACTTAGTAAAGGGATAATTAATAGAATACTATATAGATTAGAATTAAAAAAGATTAGAACTAGATATAGATTTATCTTTAAATAAGGAGATTTAAAAGTATAATACTTATAGTAAGACTTAAACTAGAGATCTATTATAAAATTAATATAAAATTAATCTAGAAATAGATAGAAAATCTACTAAACTAAAGAATATAATAAATAATATATCTATTAGTAGCTATACTACTAATATACTACTAATAACTAGTTTTAGAATAATAAGAATTAAAAAAAACTAGAGATTAAATTAAAGATAAGATAGAGGAGAAGGAAATAAACTAGATCTATATAGTAGTAGAAGAATAGAGAGTAAAATAGAATAGAAAAAGTATAAAAATAATATAGAGTAGAATCTACTCTAGATCTTATTTATATTAAAGTTAATATAGAGAAAGAGAGGAATTTATTTAATTATCTAACTATATAAAGAAGAAAAAGAAAAAAGAAGAAAAAGAAATTAAAAGAAAAGAAAATATTTATAAATATAGAAAAGAGTATAAGTAATTTAAGTAATCTAAGAATTTATAAGGAAAATATACTAAATACTAAAAAGTTATATAAGTAATAGTAAATATATAAAGAATCTATATTATAATTAATTTAAACTAATATAGTAATTATACTTTCTTACTCTATAATTAAAAAAGTTAAATAGAGAAGAATATAAAGATAAGGAATTAAACTAAAGCTATACTAAATATATATAGGGAATAGATTAGATAAATAAAAAACTAAAAATAATAAAAAAATCCTATCTAGATAACTCCTAAAAAGGAAATTAAGATTAAAAGAAATAAAATTAATTAATTAAATAATTAAAAAAAATACCCTTTAAATTATTAATTTAAATCTAGCTATAAGAAGCTAATCTTAAGATAGAGCTAAATTATATCTAATATAGATATAAATTAAAGACTACTCTATTTATACTAACTAGTAGATAAAAACTAAAATAGAAATATAGTAGATAAATAAAGAAAGGTAGAAAACTAGGAGTTATATTAGTATCTAAATAAAGCTATAAAGAAAATAAATAGAATAAGGTTTTTATTCTATATAAAAGGTTTTTCCTTATTAGAGATTAGATAGAGGGACTAGAGATTAGCTAGATCTAGTATCTAGGGTAAATAATAAATATAAATATATCTCTTATTATATTCTAAGCTCTTAGGGTTATTAAGTTTTATTCTAGCTATTTTAATAAGCTTATCTCTAGAGCTAATATAAGATTTTATATAAAAGCTTTAGTATTTATATACTCTCTTTAAAATATTATTTCTAACTTTTTTAAGTTTTTATATACTCTTACTATAGTATTTTTAAGATTATTATCCTCCTTATAATTATCTCTAAATATTTTCTATACCCTTATAAGGGTTATAAAGACTTTCTATAATATCTAGTATATTATAAGATCTCTATTCTCTCTATTTATTTATATTAAAGTAATATTAGTTTAGATCTAGTTATAATAATACTACTACTTATTAATAGTATTATTAAAGTATTATTTTAGCTTAAAATATATTTTTCTAAATATATATTCTTCTTTAATATATTAGAACTAGAAGTTCTATATATTCTCTTTAAAGATTTAAAAAAGAATAATTTTAAATCTACTAAGCTATATATTATAGAATTTATATATATTTAATATTATCCTAATCTTTATATTAAGTATATTATATAGTTCTCCTCTAAATAAGTATTTCTTTAGATTATAAAGTTTTTAAAAAGTTATAAGTTCTTATATAGATATAGTATTTATTCTAAGGTTATTATCTAATAGGAAGTTATAGTATAAATTATATAAAGTAAATATATAGCCTCTAAGCTATAAGTTTAGAACTATATTTTAAGGAGATAAAGATATTTATAGAATTATATCTATACTTAATTAGAGTATTTCTATCTTATTAATCTTAATTATATAAATTATACTTCTTTATTAGAATAATTATAATATTAATATTATAAATAAAGATCTCTATAATAGATTATATAGTTATATATACTCTACAGTCTGAAAGATAGAAGTAATAGAAGTAATATACTCCTATTATAGAATAAAGCTAGATTACTAGGAGTAATATACTCCTTATACTCTATAACTAATATATTTTTTTTTAAAGGTTTTTATTATATATAAGAGGTAATATCCTAAGATCAGGCTATATATAATATAATCTATATAATTAGTTTTTAACTAAGTTCTAGTTTATATCTAACCTTTAATTCTATTTTTTTTTACTTTTTATTATATAGCTAGCTAAGGTATAGATAATAATAACTCTAAAAACTCTAAGAAGAGCTTATTAAGTATATAACTTAGCTATAGGTTCTAAAGGAGGATACTTATTATCTATAATTAATTATAATATCTCTCTAAGCTTATTATTACTAACTATCTCTTCTTATAACTTATTACTAACTACCTCTTATAATAGTAATAATAGATACCTCTAATATAATTATCCCCTATAGCTAGAGCCTGATTATTATAAGTAATTAGGTCCTTATATATATAATAATAGTTATTAGTAATAACTATTAGGATCTCTTTTTAGATATTAATTATTTAAGCCTATACTCTATTATAAACTTACTTATAATAATAAAGCTACTCTCTTATATATAGACCTAGTAGTTATATCTACTAGGACTATTACTCTATCTTATAGCTAGTAAGAGTATAGAGATAGATCTAACCTTTAATAATATACTTATAGAGAACTATAATAATATTCCTCTAGTACTTAATAATTATTATAATCTAAGGTACTATATATAGTACTAATAGGTAATATATTAACTTAAATTAATCCGGGTTAAAATAGCTCTTTAAGTTAAATAAATATCTAATTTAGTTAGTATTATTAGATAGAAGAGAATTAAATAGAATAGAATTATTAGAAAGTTTATTAGATAGAAAAGTTAAATTAAATAAAGTTAATTTAATA
>JAPDLB010000140.1:0-15704 GCA_027569935.1 Clonostachys sp. G952 | reverse complement strand
AATATAAACTATATAGAGAATTTAAACTAGTTTTAATATTAAACTAATTATAATAATTAATATTTTTTAATTATATTATTAAATTATTAAAATCTAAAGAACTAATAATTAAAATAGAATATAATAATATTTTAATAGTTATTAATAAATTTATAAAGTATAAATAACTTTATCTATAAAAAGTAAGATTTTACTTATAAACTAGATATAGCTATAAGAAGCTAATTAAAATTAAAAATAAACCTAGTAATTAATTCTATAGAGCTATATTAATTTAAAATTAATACTATATTAAAAATAATCTAATAATATAGAATACTATCTAATAGAAGTTAATAGTAAGTATTATAATCTGGAATTAAATATCTACTACTCTTAGAGAGATCTTTCTAATATTTCTCTAGATTAAAAATATATTAAATCTAAAATAAATCTAGAAGAGAAATATATTAAAAAAAACCCTATAAGAAAAGCTTATAAATAAGTTATTAAACTAATATTAAATAAAGTAATCTAATAAATATAATAAATTATAAAACCCTTATTTAGAGTAAATCTAATATATAAATATATAGAACTAAATATAGAAGTTATAATCTAGAAAGCTATAAAGAGTATTTAAATAATAATTATTAAAACTATTTAAAAAATAGTTAAAAAAATATTTAATAATAAAAAAGAATATTTAGAACTAATCTAGATCTAGATTATATTTAATATAAATTTAATATATATATATACTAATAATAAACTAAAGCTTATTTTAATCTAATATATCTATAAAATAACTATTTAAATTAAAAACTATTAAATAAATATAAAAAATAGAAATTCTAAAGATATAATTAAAATAATTAATATATATAAAAAAACTAATTCTAAAGTAATTATAATTAGAAAACTTAGAAATAATAATATAATTATTATATTCTATAGAGAGATTAAATAGAATATAAAAAATAAAGAATAAATAAAAATAGTATTTAGTTTAAAAATAAAATTAAACTAAAGATAATATATAGTAATAATAAAAGAAATTAAAACTATAATAATTATTTAGAATATTAAAATACTTTAGAAGAAAATAAGCTAAATAAATTAAATTAAAATTATAAAAGTAAAATTAATATAAAAATAAAATAAAACTATATTAAGATAGAATCTGATTTTAAATATAGCTTTATTAGAAAAAGTAAATATACTATATAAATAGAGAATAATTATAAATATTAAAATTAGCTAATATAAACTCTTTTATAAAGTTATATAACTATATTAATATTATAACTATTATAAGATTAGCTATATAGTATACTATTATAATAAGTAAGTAAGATATAGCTAATATATAGCTAGAGTATATTTAACTAAAGAACTCTATTTAGTAAAAGCTAGAGGAAATATATTAATATATATACTCTATTAATATATAATTCCAGACTTAGTTTTAAAAATAATATATAGTAATTTTTATAATTAACTATTACTCTTTTTTTAAAAATTCTATAGTAATAACTAACTAATCTACTATAATTCTAAATATTATTAAATTAACTTTATTTAATTTAATTTTTCTATTTAATAAACTTTCTAATAATTCTATTCTATTTAATTTTCTTCTATCTAATAATACTAACTAAATTAGATATTTATTTAACTTAAAAAACTATTTTAATTTAGATTAATTTAAGCTAATATATTATCTATTAGTATTATATATAGTATATTAGATTATAATAATTATTAAGTATTAGAGGAATATTATTATAATTCTCTATAAATATATTAAATATTAGGTTTATTTATATACTTTTATATTAGTTAACTACTAGATAAAGTAATAGTTCTAGTAGATATAACTATTAAGTCTATATATAAAAGAGTAGCTTTATTATTATAAGTAAGCCTATAATAAAGTATAAGCTTAAATAATTAATATTTAAAAAGAGATTCTAATAGTTATTACTAATAACTACTATTATATATATAAGAATCTAGTTATTTATAATAATCAGGCTCTAGCTATAAAGGATAATTATATTAGAAGTATTTATTATTACTATTATAAAAGATAGTTAGTAATAAGTTATAAAGAGAGATAGTTAATAATAATAAGCTTAGGAAGATATTATAATTAATTATAAATAATAAGTATTTCTTTTTAGGGTTTATAGCTAAGTTATATACTTAATAAGCTCTTTTTAGAGTTTTTAGAGTTATTATTACTTATACCTTAGCTAGCTATATAATAAAAAGTAAAAAAAAATAAAATTAAAAATTAAATATAAATTAGAACTTAGTTAAAAACTAATTATATAGATTATATTATATATAGCCTGATTTTAGAATATTACCTCTTATATATAGTAAAAACTTCTAAAAAAATATATATATACTTTATAAAGAACTATATTTAGTCTAGGTATAAGTCTATTTTATACTAAGTAGGAAGAAAGAGAAAATAAGAGAAGTATATAGTAATTACTTAATTTATTATAAATAAAAACTACCTCTGAGGCTATAGGAAGTTATATATAAAATAGCTTAATAAATCTATTTTACAGACTAATAAGATTAACTTTACTTTAGTAAGATAAAATCTTAAGTAAAGACTATTATAAATACTCTAGTAAATATACTAATATATAGATATATTTATTTCTATAGCTTAGATACTCTTTTAGATAGTTATTAATATAATTATCTATATACTTATTATTACTAGCTCTATAATACTTATATATTAATAGTAACTTATATTATATAGCTTATAATAATCTAATTATACTACTTAGAATAATACCCTGATTAGTTTAATTTTAATCTACTCTAGATCTCTATCTAGTATAAGTTATTTAACTATTATATATTAATAACTCTTATTTAGCTAATTACCTTATCTTAATTACTATATAATAATAGAAAGATACTATATCTAATAATACTACTCTGAATAATAAAATTAAAAGATAGAAAACTCCTTAGAAGATAATATAGGATTTTATAGATTATATTATTATCTTAGAAATATAAATAAGAAGATCTTAAAAGTCTTTAAAAGACTAAAGAGAAATTATTAAGCCTATACTATTAGAACTCTTTTTAGAGAATATCTAAGAACTAGAGGGTTTTCTTATCTAGCTATAAGCCTACTTTAGGTTTTTTCCTATAAAGCTTATAAATAATAAGGATAAGATTAGGTTTATAGGAACTTACTTTAAAGGTACTATAGAATACTAGTTTTAGATCTATTTATATAATTAGTATAAGTATAAGAAAATACTAGATACTAGAGATTAGAATATTATTAATATTCTTACTAATTATAATAATTTTATTATTAGAATTATAAATATATTTAGAAAAGTAGATAAAGAATAGTAAGTTATTAAGAAACTTAAGGAGTTTAAATAAAAAGATACTATCTCTAGTTATACTATAAGGTTTAGAGAGATTATATTATAACTAGACTAGAATAATAGATCTCTTAAAGCTGTATTATAAAACTATACTCTCTGTATTATTTAAACCTATCTTAGTTAGTACTATAAGTTATATAAAGAAAGCTAATATATTTAATATATTATATATTAAATATATCTATACTATACTAATAGTAATATATTCTATATCTAATATATTACCTTTCTATATATATATATTTATTTTATTAGATAGAATACTCTTTTAGATAGTTATTAATATAATTATCTATATCCCTATTATTACTAGTTTTATAATACTTATATATTAATAGTAACTTATATTATATAGCTTATAATAATCTAATTATACTATTTAGAATAATATCTAATTAGTTTAATTCTAACTTACTTTAGATTTCTATTTAGTATAAGTTACTTAACTATTATATATTAATAACTCTTATTTAGCTGATTATCTTATTTTAATTACTATATAATAATAGAGAAAATATTATAACTACTATAGTTCTATAAGCTTAGTAGTAATATACTTCTACTATTACTAATAATCTATCTACCTAATATACTAATATAATAGATAAGAATAATAGTAATAGTAATAATAGTAGTAATAATAATACTAAAATTAAACTCCTTAGGGAGTAAATTCTTTAACTTTAGGAATATTTTATAATTATATAGTAGAAAGTAATAATTATAACTATCTTAATAGAATAATAAGCTATTTAAAATATTAATCTATAAGCTTAAGCCTAGACTATAGCTAATAAATAGGAACTAGGAATACTACTTAAGCTATTAGCTCTTAAGATATTTAATAGAATATAAACTAAGCTTTAGGAATTTATAACTTAACTATAAGTATACTTTAACTATTTCCTTATTACTTTTAATACTAATAAGAGATAAGTTATATATATTTACTTATAACTTAAGGGGAGTACTCTTAATTAGTTTAAACCTATTATAAGGGAATATTTTAGTAAATATAGAAGTTAATAAACTATAAGTATTATAATAAACTTTAATTACTTTATAAAAGTTCTTTATTAAACCTTTAGAATATAAGATAAGAAGTATAAAATAGAGTATAAGATTAATTTATTTATTTAAACTAGATTAGTATTAGTTTTTAGTACTAAGTACTTTTAACTCTTAGCTAGAACTAGCTAGGATTATAAATATATTATATTTTACTATTTTAACTAACTTAAGAAAGAAGTTTAGAAAGAACTCTATAAGGAAGATAGACTAGTAAGTATCTATAACTATATAACTATAGTTATAAGAATTAATAATTAGTAATACTAGTAGTAAATATATAAATAGTAAATAAACTATTATATTAATACTAAGAAGCTATAATAATAATAAACTATAATCTCTAGGATATATATAGATCCTATAGAACTAGAAGCTATAGAAAAATATAAATATTATAACTATAATAAGATTAGATATATCTTATCCTAATATCTAAAACTAAAAAAGTAGAAAAATTAGAAATCTACTAAAGAAAATAAGAAATAGTTAGAAGTAATTAGAAAAACTAAGATTAAAACTCTAGGGATAATTAGAAAAATTACTTAAGAAGGAACTCTAGATAATATTAGGATTTCTATATTTTCTAAAATATATATATTATCCTTTTATAAGATATTAGAAAACTCTAAGGATTAGAATAATAAGATAGTAATAGAAAACTAAGAATAAATTAAAAGAATATTTAAAGATCTTAAAATAAAATATAAGAATAGATAGATAGATCTAGAATATAAACTATTTATAATATATAAAATAATATTTAGATATAATAATAAGTTTATTAAGTATATACTAGAAGAAGAGAAATAGTATATATAGATAAAAAATATAATATAAGAAGAATATAAGGAAATTTATATCTACTATTAATAAAAAATTAAGAAGTAAGATCTAGCTATAGCTAAAGTATTTATAGTTTATAGATAAAGAACTATAAATACTATCTAATATCTAAATAGCTTATATAAGTTATTCAGAAGCTAGAGAAATACTTTAAGAACTAAGTATTATAAAGAATTATAATTAATATATTATAATATTTTCTATACTATCTATTAGTAGTAGAAGGTTAAAAATAATACCTTTCTATAGCTATATAAAAATATACTATCTAGATATACTAGTAAGGAAATATTATACTTTATAAATAAACTACTTAATATTAATTAGTATACTATCTTTAAATAAGATTTTAAAAAATACTCTAGAGAGTATAAAACTAATAAGATATTAGCTGAGATATATAAAGAGTAATAGTATAAAATCTATAAGAATAAAAAAATTAAACTATAATATATATAGAAAACTTAAGAAAACTAAGCTATTTATAATTATAGAAGATATATTAAATAATATCTTAACTAAAGATATTCTAACTATTTATATACTAAATAACTAGTATTTAACTTAGTAAGAAATAGAGATAATAATAAAAACTTTATTAAATAAATACTTAAATAGTACTAAGCTTAGGAAGAAATAGAATACTAATATTAGAAATAAACTATAATAGTATTATTAATAGAAGATAAGGGATTTAATAAGGAACTAGTAATTACCTCTATAAATAAATAAAAATAAACTATAGATTACTCTTATAAAGAAACTATATCTTCTAAGGAATAGAATAAATATAATAAATAGCTAAGAAAATTCTAATAATATATTCTAAGATATATAGATATATTTAAAATACTAAAAAAACTCCTAAAATAGATATTAAAATATAATAATAAGTATAATATACTTAAGGAATAAGTTAATTAGATAAAAAATAATCTAAACTATCTATAATAGAGCTATAGTATAGTATAATATTAATAATAGATTAGAGGACCTTAGAAATAGTAAAAACTAGAAGCTCTATTTATATTCTTATAGAAATAAAGATTAAAAGAAACTAACTTATAGTTTTTATTAATTATAGAATATAGGAAAATTATATCTTATTAGTAGTAATTAATTAACTCTATTTATTATAAAGAAAGAAGAAAGAAACCTATATAATAGTTAATATAAAAGATTTAAAGTTTAAATATAATAATAGAATTATTAACTTAGAGATTAATTATCTTATAATTAAAATCTAAGAAAAGAAATTTAATATTATATATAACTTAGTATTACTAGGAGGCTATAATATTATATTAAAGCTACTATAGTTATAAGATATAAACCTACTAATTAATTAGTATACTAGCTATATAGAATAATAATATTCTTCTAAATATCTAAATTAGAGTTAATAGAAATTAAAATTTTATTAAATATTAGAAAAATATATCTATTTTTTAATATCTAAAGATATTATTATAAAAAATAATAATAACTTATAATAATAAGTAGATATAATAGTTATAGTTTTAATAGTATTATAATTTAGAATTATAAGAAATTTATTCTAATAAGAACTAAGATAAATAATATAAATCTTAAATTAAATATAGAAATAAGAATAGCCTTTAGATATAAATTTAGTACTAATTAATTAGGAATAGTTAATAAAGGAATAATAATAAAAATATAAAGTTAAATATAATTAATAGTAGAAGGAAGTAGAAAAACTATTTCTAAAACCTTTTAATATTAGAATTTAGAAATAGAACTAAATAAATAATTAATAAAAGATATAATAGAATAATAAAAAAAATATCTAGTATAAATATATATAGATAAAATAATTAAAAGAGGAAAAATAGCTGAAGAATATTCTAATAGAATATAGAGTTTATAATAAACTATTTAAGAAAACTCTTAAAACTAATTTATTAGAATATAGTTAGTAGAATTATAAAATCTCTATTATTAATAAAGAAGAACTAGCTTTTTATAAACTATATAACCTTATAGAACCTTAATTATAAATACTCTATAAATATATTAATAATATATTAGTAAAAGGCTATATATAGCTATTAACTTTATCTATAGAATACTCTATAATATTTATATTAAAGAAAAATAGTAAACTCTATTTAGTTATTAACTATTAGTAACTAAATAAGATTATATATAAAAATAGAATATCTTTACTACTAATTATAGAACTTAGAGATTAGTTATAGAGAAAATAGTAGTTTACTATATTAAATCTAAAAAAAGCTTATAATTTAATATAAATTAAAAAAGAAGATAAATAGAAAATAATATTTAGAATAAAGTTTAATCTCTATAAGTATTTTATAATATTTTTTAAATTAATAAATATATTTATAATATTCTAATAAATAATTAACTAAGTACTCTAGAAGTATTTTAATATCTTTATAATAGTTTATTTTAATAATATTCTAATCTTTTTAAATAATCTAAAGATATATAAGAAATATATATATAAAGTTCTAGAAAAACTAGAAAATATAAAACTATTAGTAGAACTAGATAAAAGCTATTTCTATATATAAAAAGTTAATTTCTTAGAATATATTATTTAATTAAATAAAATATAAATAGAATAAAATAAAATTACTATAGTTAAGGATTAGAAAATATTAAAAACTATTAAGAAAGTATAAGTTTTTCTTAGTTTTACTAATTACTACTAATAATTTATTAAAAATTATAAAAGAATTATTATACTCTTATATAATACTATAAAAAAGAGAATAGAATTTTAATAGAAAGATAAATAATAAAAAGTATTTAATAAAATTAAAAATTAAATACTTTTAAAATCTATACTATAAATATTTAATTCTATAAGGAAAATAGAATTTAAAACTAATACTTTAGATTTTATAATTAGTATATAATTTAATTAAAAGAATAATAATAGAGTATTATACCCTATAGTATTCTTCTTAAAGAAACTATATAGTATAGAACTTAATTACTCTATTTATAATAAAGAATTTATAGTTATTATATATATATTTAAAGAATTTAAATACTACTATTTAGAAATAATATATAAAATTAAAGTATATATAGATTATAAAAATATTTAATATTTTATTATAACTTAGTAACTTAATAGAAGATAAATCTATTATACTAAATATTTATTCTAATTTAATTATAAAATAATATATTAAAAAGGATTAAAAAATAGAAGAATTAATATTCTTAGTTATAAATTAGAATATAAATAAATTATACTTAAAATAAATAAATAGTTATTTATTATAAATAATAAAGAATACTTAGTATAGAAAACCTTAGAAGCTATACTTAAGGAAATAATATATATTAAAATCTAGATAGATATTATCTCTAGCTTAGAAAAACTATAATAGGAAATAAAAATAATACTTATTAAGAAAATCTATAAATATTTACTCTTAGAATATTAAAAAGTTAAAAAAATCTTTAATAAAATTAAATAATATTATAATTATCTAGATTTATAAAAAAAAGTATAAACTATAGTTTTAAAATATAATATATATATATAGATTAAATCTATATAATATAAACTATATAGAGAACTTAAACTAATCTTAGTATTAGAATAACTATAGTAATTAATATTTTTTAATTATATTATTAAACTATTAAAATCTAAAGAACTAATAATTAGAATAGAATATAATAATATTCTAATAGTTATTAATAGGTTTATAAAGTATAAATACTTTATTTTATATAAAAAAGTAAGCTCTATAGAAAACTTTATATATTAATTTCTATAATATATAGTTAGTTACTAATATATAATTCTAGACTTAGTCTTAAAAATAGTATATAGTAATTTTTATAATTAGCTATTACTCTTCTCTTAAAGATTCTATAGTAATAACTAACTAACCTACTATAATTCTGAATACTATTAAATTAACTAATTTTATTTAATTTAACTTTTCTATCTAATAAACTTTCTAATAATTCTATTCTATTTAATTCTCTTCTGCCTAATAATACTAACTAAATTAGATATTTATTTAATTTAAAGAGCTACTTTAATCCAGATTAACTTAAGCTAGTATATTACCTATTAGTACTATATATAGTACCTTAGGTTATAATAATTATTAAGTACTAGAGGAATATTATTATAGTCCTCTATAAGTATATTATTAAAGATTAGATCTATCTCTATACCCTTACTAGCTATAAGATAGAGTAATAGTCCTAGTAGGTATAACTACTGGGTCTATATATAAGAGAGTAGCTTTATTACTATAAGTAAACCTGTAATAGAGTATAGGCTTAAATAATTAATATCTAAAAAGAGATCCTAGTAGTTATTACTAATAACTACTATTATATATATAAGGATCTAATTACTTATAATAATCAGGCTCTAGCTATAGAGGATAATTATATTAGAGGTATTTATTATTACTATTATAAGAGATAGTTAGTAATAAGTAGTTATAAGGAGAGATAGTTAGTAATAATAAGCTTAAAGAGATATTATAGTTAATTATAGATAATAAGTATTCCCCTTTAGAGCCTATAGCTAAGTTATATACTTAATAAGCCCTTTTTAGAGTTTTTAGAGTTACTATTACCTATACCTTAGCTAGCTGTATAATAAAAAGTAAAAAAAAATAAAATTAAAAGTTAGATATAGACTGGAACTTAGTTAAAAACTAATTATATAGATTATATTATATATAGCCTGATCTTAGGATATTACCCTTTATATATAGTAAAAACCCCTAAAAAAAAAAAAAAAATATAGTTAGTTACTATAGATTATTTAATAAAATAATATTAAATAAAGAAATAATATTTACTTCTAAGTTCTAATAATTATTTATAGTATAAATAGATATAAAGTATAAGCTTTTAATAGCTTACTATTTATAGAGTAATAATTAAATAGAATATTTAAATTAAACTCTAGAATAATATCTATAAGTATATATTAATTATAAATAAGATAATTAGATATAATTATTACTAATAGTATAGATTATATATAATAGTTTAGTATAAAAATTAATTTAATTATCTCTAATATATATAAACTATAGTTATAAATCTAAATTCTAGAATTAATTAGAACTTAATAAACTAAATATACTAATTACTATATTTATAAAAGAAATATTATATTTATTATATATAGAAATAAAAATAAAATTAGAATTTCTCTAGAAAAGAATAAAAAAATATTATAATAAAATAAGATTAAAAGAATTAATTTTAAAAAAGGGAGATAAAATCTATTTACTTTATAAAAATATTATAATAATAAAATTAAATAATAAATTAAACTATAAAAAACTTAAACTATTTAAAATTTTAAAGAAAAAATTAGATATTAATTATAAACTCTTACTACTAGATATAATATATATCTATCTAGTTTTTTATATCTTATTACTTAAAAAAGTATTAGAAAATACTTTAAATTAAAATTATCTAATTAAAGTTTATAAAGAAAAATATAAATTAGAAAAAATCCTAAAGAAAGAAATTAGAAATAGATAAATATTTTATCTAGTTAAATAAAAAGAATATACTAATTAAGATAATATATAGAAATCTATTAAGTATTTAAAGAATTATTAGTAATTTATTTAATAATACTACTAGGATTAGAAATACTTATCCTAATAAACTATAAAGGAGATAATTCTATACTTTCTTAAAGGAATATTAAATTAATTTTAATCTCTAAGAAAACTAGTTTAAATAAAGAAATAGAAAATAAAAGAGTAATCTATTTTTAAACTACTTTCTCTATCTCCTCCTATTTAACTTACTCTAGTTCCTTTATACTATTAATCCTATAAGAAACTACTTATATTATCTTATTAAACTATATTTTCTTTTATTTATATAAATAGTATATTTTTATATTTATATACTCTAACTCCTTCTTTACTATATCTAACTCCTATTTAGCTTATTAATAATAAACCCTAATATAATAAATCTATTAAATAAATAATTTCTAAATATTATAATAGAACTAGCTATATAATATATATTCTATATAATAAGAGGAATCTAATAGAGAAACCTAGTATTTATATTTACTATAATTCTTATAGTAAGAATATACTAGTATAATAGAAGGATTATTTAAAATAGTAAAAAGAAAAATATTTCTATAAACTATAAATAACTTAGATTTTAATACTTTTAATTTTAAAATATAACTAGAAGATATAATAATTAGTACTAAAGGTAGAGAGAAGGAAAGAAATTAAATAATATACTAATTAGATTATAAAAAATAATCTTAAGAATAAAACTAATAGAGAGAGAGTATTATATTATAAAACTATACTCCTTATATTATCTAAATCTACCTTAGTTAGTACTATAAGTTATATAAAGAAAGCTAATATATTTAATATATTATATATTAAATATATCTATACTATACTAATAGTAATATATTCTATATTTAATATATTATCTTCCTATATATATATATTTATTTTATTAGATAGAATACTTTTTTAGATAGTTATTAATATAATTATCTATACTTCTATTATTACTAGCTCTATAATACTTATATATTAATAGTAACTTATATTATATAGTCTATAATAATCTAATTATACTACTTAGAATAATATCTAATTAGTTTAACTCTAACTTACCCTAGACCTCTATTTAGTATAAGTTACCTAACTATTATAAGCTGCTTTTTATAATAAGCTTAAGGATAAAATTAAAAACTATTTATTTAAGCTTAATAAACTAGAGTTTTTATCTAAATATATAGCTATAGTAATATATATTAATAACTAGCTATATAAATAATAATAATAAAAAGAATAAAAATAAAATAATTAGAACTATATTAAGAAAAATAAATCTAACTAAAGAGTATAATAATTTCCCCTACTATTTATAAAATCTAGAATATACTTAGATTCTATAAAGCTAGAAGCTATAGAAAAATATAAATATTATAACTATAATAAAATTAGATATATTATATTATAATATCTAAAACCTAAAAAGTAGAGATAATAGAAACCTACTAAAGAAAGTAAGAAATAATTAGAAATAATTAAAAAAATAGAAATTAAAGTTAAAACCCTTAATATAATCTAAAGGGTTATTTAAGAAGAAACTCCTATAAATACTATAATTCCTGAATTTTTCTTACTATTTATATCTACTTTTACTAAAGTATTAGAGCTAGAAGAATAATAGGAACTTAATATTATTAAAGATAATTAAAAATAAATCTATAAAAAATTCTAAGTAATTTAATAAAAATATAAAAATAATAAAGAAAACTTAGAATATAAATCTTTAACTTAGTATAAACTTATATTTTACTATAAAAATAATCTTATTAATTATAATCTAGCTAAGGAAATATAATACTAATAGGTAAAAAATACTATATAGATAGAATATAAAAAGAACTATATATACTATCTCTAAAAGATTAAAGAATAAAATCTAGATAATATAAATATACTTATAGTATATAGTAGAAGAACTACTAAAGTTATTAAATATCTAAATAGTTTTTATAAAATATCTAGTTATTAGAAGAATATAATAAAGAAGAAATACTTTAAAGAATTATAGATAATATATTATAACCTATAGTATATAATATACTAGTAATAAAAAGTTAAATATAATATTTTCCTATAGCTAAATAGTACTATATAATCTAAGTATACTATTAAGTAGATTTAATACTTTAAAATAAGATAATAAATAGTTAAATAATATACTATTTTTAAAGAAGATCTAGAAGAATACTCTATAGAGTATAATATTAATAGATTATTAACTAAATACTACTAAGAATCTAAATATAGAATCTACTAGGAATTTAAAATTAAGCTATAATATAAATAGAAAGAACTTAAGGATTAAACTATCTTTAAATATAGTAATTATATTAAGAAATACTATAACTAGAACTATATAAACTATTTAAATAATAAATAGGAAGTATTAAATATTATATAAGATATAGATAATAATAGTAATTATACTAAAAAATACTTTAAATAAGTTTAGAAGTAAAAAGAAAAACTCTATAGATTCTATAAACTAATTATCTAATAGAAATAAATAGCTAAGAAAAGAATAACTATTAAGACTAATAAAGAAATAAGATTTAAAATTAAGAAATAGAAAAAGACTTATACTTCTATAGGAGAGAAGTTTAAAGAAGAAATAACTAATTTAAATACTAAAAAAAGAGTAGAAGCTTATATCTTAAAAGAAATAATATATAAATAGGAAATACTTAAACTATAAATTAACTAGATAAAAAATAATCTAAACTATTTATAATAGAGCTATAATATAGTATAATATTAATAATAGATTAGAAAACCCTAGGAGCTATTAAAGTAAAAAGCTTAATTTATATTCTTATAGAAATAGAGATTAAGAAGAACTAGCTTATAGTATTTATTAATTATAGAGTATAAGAAAATTATATCTTATTAATAGTAATTAACTAACTCTATTTACTATAGAGAAAGAAAAAAGAAATTTATATAGTAGTTAATATAAAAAGCTTAAAATTTAAATATAATAATAGAATTATTAATTTAGAAACTAATTATCTTATAATTAAAATCTAAAGAAAGAAATTTAATATTATATATAATTTAATACTACTAGGAAGCTATAATATTATATTAGAACTACTATAGTTATAAAATATAAACCTACTAATTAATTAATATACTAGCTATATAGAATAGTAATATTTTTCTAAGTATTTAAATTAGAATTAATAAAAATTAAAATTTTATTAGATATTAGAAAAATATATTTATTTCTTAATATCTAAAAGTATTATTATAAAAAATAATAATAATTTATAATAATAAGTAGATATAATAATTATAATTTTAATAGTATTATAATCTAGAATTATAAAAAACTTATTATAATAAGAATTAAAATAAATAATATAAATTTTAGATTAAATATAGAAATAAAAACTATTTTTAGATATAAACTTAATATTAATTAATTAGGAATAATTAATAAAGAAATAATAATAAGAATATAAAATTAAATATAGCTAATAGTAAAAAAAAGTAGAAAAACTATTTCTAAAGCTATTTAATATTAGAATCTAGAAATAGAGCTAAATAAGTAATTAATAAAAGATATAATAGAATAATAAAAAAAGATATTTAGTATAAGTATATATAAATAAAATAATTAGAAGAAGAAAAATAACTAAAGAATATTCTAAAAGAATATAAAGTTTATAATAAACTATTTAAAAAAACCTTTAAAACTAGTTTATTAGAATATAGCTAGTAGAATTATAAAATCTCTATTATTAATAAAGAAAAACTAGTTTTTTATAAATTTTATAATTTTATAAAACCTTAGTTATAAATACTCTATAAATATATTAATAATATATTAATAAAAAACTATATATAATTATTAACTTTATTTATAGAATATTCTATAATATTTATACTAAAGAAAAATAATAAACTCTATTTAGTTATTAATTACTAATAGTTAAATAAAATTATATATAAAAATAAAATACTTTTATTATTAATTATAAAACTTAAAAACTAATTATAGAGAAAATAATAATTTATTATATTAAATTTTAAAGGAGCTTATAATCTAATATAAATTAAAAAAGAAAATAAATAGAAAATAATATTTAGAATAAAGTTTAATTTCTATAAATATCTTATAATACTCTTTAGATTAATAAATATATTTATAATATTCTAATAAATAATTAATTAAGTACTTTAGAAGTATTTTAATATTTTTATAATTATTTATTTTAATAATATTTTAATTTTCTTAAATAATTTAAAAATATATAAAAAATATATATATAAGATCTTAGAAAAACTAGAAAATATAAAACTATTAGTAAAACTAGAGAAAAGCTATTTCTATATATAAAAAATTAATTTCTTAAAATATACTATTTAGTTAAATAAAATATAAATAGAATAAAATAAAATTATTATAATTAAAAAATAAAAAATACTAAAAACTATTAAGAAAATATAAACTTTTCTTAGATTTACTAATTACTATTAATAATTTATTAAGAATTATAGGAAAATTATTATATTTTTATATAATACTATTAAAAAAGAAATAGAATTCTAATAGAAGAATAAATAATAAAAAGTATTTAATAAAATTAAAAATTAAATACTTTTAGAATTTATATTATAAATATTTAATTTTATAAAGAAAATAGAAAAATTATTCTTAGAGCTATTTAATATTAAAATCTAAAAATAAAGTTAAATAAATAATTAATAAAAAAGTATAATAGAATAATAAAAATAATACCTAATATAAATATATATAAAT
>JAPDLB010000139.1:0-15985 GCA_027569935.1 Clonostachys sp. G952 | reverse complement strand
CCCCCCCCCCCCCCCCCCCCCCCCCCCCCCCCCCCCCCCCCCCCCCCCCCCCCCCCCCCCCCCCCCCCCCCCCCCCCCCCCCCCCCCCCCCCCCCCCCCCCCCCCCCCCCCCCCCCCCCCCCCAGACGGCCGCGCGGAAGGCGAGGTGGCCGCCGAGACACATGCCCGTGGAGCCGATGAGTCCCGTGCAGGTTGGGAGGCTCAGGAGGTGGTCGACGGTCTTGTATGAGTCGGCGTCATAGGACTCGAGGGTCTGGAGGGGTTTGTGTTAGTGGGGAGTAAGGGAGTGTGGGAGCTGAAGGGGTTTGTGATGCCGACCTTTTGGATCTTGAAGTCGTTTCCGCGGTCTGTGTCGGCGGCATCATACTTCAGAGGTTCCGGGCCTACGAAATCATGGTAGGAGGATGGGGCAGCTACGATGTAGCCATGGCCGGCGATTTGACGGGCGAATCTGGCAACAGGGCCGGTGACTTTGATCAACGACAAGAGTAAGTTGGGGTTTGATAGACGAGCTGGTGTTTAGCCGTTGCAAAGTATGTCCATCATACCTTGATAGATCTCACTGAAGAGAGCTACGCCAGGGAAGCGACTGAGGATTGCTGGGTCAGTTCAAGAGTGGACAGAGAGCCTTGAAGGAGATGAAGACGAATCTGCATACGCATTTGGGTAGCCTGGAATGGTCGGGTGGAAGACATAGATGCCTGTTGCGCATTTGCATGTGATGAGCCTGGTGCTATTTTGGTTGGAGGGGTTGAGGCGGGGTGAGCATACGCATGGTGCTCTCCTTGCCATTGGCAACGGTCTGCACATCGACGAAAGACTCTGTGATCAACATGTCGGCGATTGATAAACACGCAAGTATAGAATGGGCGGGATGCGAGGAGGAGGGGCAAAAAAGAGCGATGATCAGGTCCCAGGGCAGCAGATATAACGGCGAGACGTCACGTCTCAATATGGAAATCCAAATTCGCGCTGTGGCTGGTGGTGGTTTTCATTTGATGGGGCACTCAATGTACCTGCATATATGATATATTACTAGACAGTACATAAGTAGGCCAGTTGGCAGCAGTAGTAATGATTATGTGGTGCTGGATCAGCCAGCCAGTGGGGGTCAGTTGCCTCGAGCGTACACAGGCACAGCAGGCAGGAGGACTATGGGTGATAACTAGTGACGATTTATCATCACTGACTGGCGAGTGTGTGACGGCGTCTAGGCTGATGGTATTTAAAGAAAAGAAAGAGGCAGCGGCAGCGTCAGCGCTGGTCAGTAGGACGGAGGTCACGTTCTGTCGTGCCAGCGCACCAGAATAGCGCAGACCCCCAGGATCAGCTCACTTGACACAATCGCGCACAGCTCCTAGACAACAGACGGCGCCGAAAGGATGCTAGCACCTCTACGTCATTACTGGTGCAGCAAGTCTGGAGGCTTTCCCGTCCGATTCGCAGCTCGAGCTGTCTGTCTTGTATGGAGTGGCCTCGGAGGCGGAAAAAGGTTGGGTCTCGGATTGGCTCCCCGCCACGCCTGACCCTTGCTCGCTGCTCCTTTGCCCGCCACACATAATGCTAAGGCCCAGCCCCAGCAGCTGGCCAGCCCACATGAACACATATTACATGTCATGTTTGGCGGTTTGTTGGACCGTCCCTCTTATACCATCCCATCCGTATATTAACCTGGCCTGAACAAGGGAGGTCGGCCCAGGACATTGTCCCTTCGCTACCTGTCTACACCGCTGCCACCCGAGCACAGAATCAGAGCTTCGAGCCAAGTTTCTCTTTCGTTCAGCTTGCGTTCTGTCCTTTCTCCTTATATCTGTCCCGCTCTCCCACCTTCCCGCCACCTCTAATCAATTTAATGCTGGAGCTGGAAGCTGAGCTCCCCCCCAACTTGCGCAAATGAATGGCCACATGGCAAGAGTCGGCGACCAGCCGACTGCTGGCAGCTTCGGCCACGGCGTACAGGTCATTGACGAGGACAAGGAATTCAAGTATGTCAACCGCGCACCGACCCTCCGCCCTTCCTTGACTGACCCGAATCTCAATCCGCAGCACCAACCTCAATGAGTACCTCCAACTCGAGCATGTGGCCGAAGCTGGCTTCAACTACCACCTCATCTCCGTCTTCGGGTCGCAGTCCACCGGAAAGTCCACCCTCTTGAACAATCTCTTTGGAACCGACTTCTCCGTCATGTCCGAGACCCAGCGCCAGCAGACCACCAAGGGTATCTGGCTGTCCAAGAATAAGCGAACCGAGAGTGCCGGCACCAAGATGGCGGAGAACATTCTGGTCATGGACGTCGAGGGAACCGACGGCCGAGAGCGCGGCGAGGACCAGGACTTCGAGAGGAAGAGCGCGCTTTTTGCGCTGGCCACAAGCGAGGTTCTCCTGCTCAACATTTGGGAGCACCAAGTAGGCTTGTACCAGGGCGCAAACATGGGTCTGCTCAAGACTGTCTTCGAGGTCAACCTGCAGCTGTTCCTCAAGGACAAACAGTGAGTGCATGTCGTCTTGGGCGGTGACGGCCAATATTTTACTAACACTTACATCAGGTCCACCCCCCGATCGCTTCTCTTCTTCGTTATCCGTGATCACCTCGGCACCACTCCTCTTGCTAACCTTCGAGAGACTTTGATCCAGGACTTGACCAAGCTCTGGTCGTCCATTTCCAAACCCCAGGGGCTCGAGAACTCTCGTATTGAGGATTACTTTGATTTCGGCTTCGCCGCACTACCGCACAAGATCCTGCAGGGCGAGAAGTTCGTCAGCGAGGTTCACGTTCTTGGCTCGAGATTCACTGCTGGCCACCGCAATAAAGGCAGTCGCAGCGAGAACGAGCTCGAGGGCGGTCTCTTCCTGCCCGAGTACCACAGGAGAATCCCTGCCGATGGTTTCTCCGTCTACGCAGAAGGAATTTGGGATCAAATTGTGAACAACAAGGATCTCGATCTTCCCACGCAGCAAGAGCTTCTCGCCCAATTCCGATGCGACGAGATCTCGAGAGAGGTTCTCGTCAACTTTGACAACGTCATTTCACCGCTCGAAGAGAAGCAGGCCGAAGCAGTGAGACTGGGCAAGCCTACGGTCCTCGAGGACCTGGGACCTTCCGGCAGCAAGGCCAGAGTGACGGCCATCAAAGCCTTTGAGCTTCAAGCTAGCCGGTACCACAAGGGCGTCTACACCCGCAAGAGACAAGAGTTGGAGGGCAAGATCGATACCCGCCTCAAGGCGCTGTACCAGGGGCAGCTCACTGCCGCACACAAGGCTGGTGTCGCTGCTTTTAGCGAGGCCGTTTCCAACAAGGTCAAGGCAGGGCAGAAAGCAGGCGGCGCCTATGAATTTGCCGAGATCGTGTCTAACGAGAAGAAGAAGACGCTTGAAATCTTCAAGGCTGAGGCGCAAGGTCTGGCGATCGAAGGTGTGCCCTGGACTAACTTCAAGTCCCAATATCTGCTGTTTGAGTCAGAACTCGATGAGGTTAGTGGCAAGCTTCGCAAGGAAGAGATGCGCCGCCTGGCCGTGCGCGTGGAGAGATGGGTCAAATCCCGGCTTGGCGAAGCAATCGGCGTGGAGTTCAACAAGCTTGGATCCGGTAGGGCCGGCTCCGACGCCTCTGAAGCCGAAGGGAAGTCCGCCACAGAAAAGGATCTCTGGGACAGAATCTGGAACGTCTTTGCCGGTATTGTCAAGGAGGCCGAGGCACGATTTGTTGACCGGGCAAAGAGCTTCGATGCCAGTGATGAGGAGGTCGAGGTTGGCACTTGGCGCCTACGTCGCAAGAGTTGGGTAGCCCTACGGGAGAAGATTGACGAAGAGGTCATGGAAGGAAACATCCTCTTGAAGCTCCGCGAAAACTTCGAGGACAAGTTCCGCTACGACGAGGCTGGAGTACCAAGGATATGGCGTCCTACCGACGATATCGAGGGTATTTACACCAAGGCCAGGGAGTCAACTCTCAAGCTCATCCCTCTGCTGTCGAGGTTCAGGCTCGCATCTACCTACGCGCCCCCTGACCTCATCTCCTTTATTGGCCCGCAGCCTTCTGGAGTTGAAGCTGGGGACGAAGAGGACCTAGCCCCCATCGGAGGCGTTGACGAAGAGGAGGGTAAGAGCCTCGAGGAAGAGACCACTGTGCTCAGCGAGAGCAAGAGACAGGATTTGGTTGTGCGGTTCAAGAAGACCGCGGATGGTGTTTTCGTGGAAGCCAAGCGAAGCGCAATTGGTGGAGTCGCGCAGATCCCTTGGTACTTCTATATGCTCCTCCTTGCCCTTGGCTGGAACGAAATTTTGACTGGTAAGCATCCAACGTTTGGCACATCAGTTCAACTGAGCATTGTTACTAACCTCCTTCTCAGTTCTTCGAAACCCAGTCCTAATCCTGCTCCTGCTCCTCATTGCAGGTGGCACATATGTGGCCTACACCCTCAATCTCATTGGTCCTATGATGCACATGGGCAATGCCGCCATCACCCAGGGCCTTGACATTGGCAAGGCGAGACTTCGTGAATACATCATCAACTCCGAGGGCACCAGACAGGCCGTGGGCGTCCCCGCCAACCGCAACAGCACCAGCGCCGACATTGGCCTGGACACTTTGGACAGCAGGGGCAAGAAGACCAACACATCCGCCGAGGATGATGACTTTTGATGTAATAATTATAGCTGTTTAACATTGTTGAGCACATCCATGGTCCAAGCAGTGAGCTGCAAATACATATTTGACCATAAAGACAAAAGTTCAAATTTCCAAATATTCCCTTCCTTCAACGCCAAACTTGGCCTTTCCCAGTGATGATTTATGTGTCGTTTGCTCCAAAAACGCCATCCCTTAATTAAAGACAGACTACCGTTTAAAACGCCTCCAGACCCGTCGAGTTCCCAAACCAAGTCCCGAGTTCATCTCCCTCGCCGTCATTGTTCCCAGAAACGAAGAAGTCAGTGAGCTTGCTCTCGCCGTCGTCCTCGGCCGGCCAGTCCACCTGGACGCCTTCCCCTTTACCCTCGAGCATATCCTTGGCCGTGCCCCAGCTGAACCGACACTCGGACCCCCAGCCGAAGACGGGGTGCATGTTGCCCCTCATCCACCCTACGCAGCGCGCGTCCGAGGGGTACCCGGACCCCCAGGCCATCATGCCCTCGCCGCCGCCGGCGGAAGCCTCCTCGCCCCTGGCGTCGTACAGGACCTCGAGGGCGGCGTCGCGGGTGACCTTGGCGCAGACGGAGGCGGCGCTGACGCAGGGGTAGAGGCTGTCTGCCTTCTTGGCGACGGTGACGCGGGCGGTGGGGAAGACGCGCTGCAGCCTGGCCTGGTAGGCGGCGGGCTGGCCGATGGTGTCGACGTAGATCTCGGTGACGTTGACCCCCAGGGCGTAGACGGAGCGGATGAGGTCGACGGTGGCGTCCATGGCCTGGGCGTTGAGGTTGTAGGCGCCGCCCGGCTTGAGCATGTTGGCGGCGATGTCGCGGGCGGAGAGGGAGGCGGTGGCCCAGCCGCAGGAGGCGTGGAGGTCGGTGGAGGAGGTGCAGAGGGCGCGCATGAGGGAGGAGCGGACGGCCGGGGTGAGGACCTTGGAGTCGTCGAAGTGGTGGGCGGTGCGGAGGAGGGGGTCGGAGAGGGGGACGGGGAGGTAGAAGACGCCGTAGACCATGGGGCCGAGGACGGGCCCGCGGCCGGCCTCGTCGACGCCGAGGCAGCAGGGCGGCGCGGTGGAGGGATCGCCTGGGGTCGAGGGTTTGAGGGAGTCCGGGACGGGGGAGAAGTGGCGGGAGGATGCGCCGGAGAGGAGGGCGTCTCTGGTGACGGATGGGGGGATGAAGGTGTCGGAGTTGGAAAGCTGCGTCTCGTCGACGGCGGCGGCCTGGGATTCTGTTTGAGGCTCGTCCATTGTGGCGGGTCTGTGCGTTTGTCCGCTATGATTTTGAGTAATCCGAGATCCAGTGATGATCCGTAGAGAGGATTCTTCGAATTCGACGTTGGGAGCGAGTTTGAAGATGCAGAGTTGGGATGCAATGTTATATGTCTGGGTGCTGGTCACTGCTTGATCGGCACCCCACAACGCGTGTGGTCGGAGCTTGACGCGTTGGAGAAGGAAAAAAGCGTGTTGGACAAAGCTTGGTTAAATTGATTTTGGGTTGGTTGTCTGGCCAGTCAATGGGTGGAGACTCTCGAGCCCAACAGGGTGCAACGCTGAAGATATGCCTTTCGAGAAGACGGAATTTGCGCAATAGAGTTGTGAGCAATATCGTACGAATACTGCTGTTAGTCAACGGTTACCCAATGGTTGTAACCATCTAATATCATATAGATAATTTAATTGACTTTGGAACGGCGACGATCCCTCCCTGATAGCTCAGCACCGTTCCTGAGCTGCCGTGTCTTACAGCGGAGGGGCTTCTGCAGTGGACCTATGTAAGCCCCTGCACCAGTGGTTCTAGTGGCCGGTGGTGGTGTGTTGACTCTGTTGGTGCAGCTTGCTTAGTGTCTCACAGCACGTCGCGTCTGTGGAATTGGGCTTCTCGCCTGCTGTAACCTCACCGTACCTCCCCCCAGTTTACAGGTCCCTAGTCGCAACACCACATGCCGCATTGTTTTGTTGATCTGCGTCCCTCCTCATGCGCATGCCCTCACAACTTCCCAAACCTTGCGCGACCTCTGGCGCTGCAATTCTGTCTCGATATCAATAGTCGCCCGCGCATGCTGAAATAATAATCTCCTCCATACCCCCAGCACAATCCAAGCTCGATCGCCATGGCTCCCCGTGGGCGGCGCGGTGAGTCCTCAGAACCCCAAGCTTTCCACCAGCTTGGAGTGCAAGGGCGGTATGTACACAAGAAGCCGCCAGGCGTCTATGCGCCGGGAGGAGCAAACGCGATAAGGGAGAAAGAGAGAGAGAGTGTGCTGATTCTTGTGGAATAGAAAAACCGGTGTATTCCTCCCCCCCACGGACAAGGTCGACAAGGACGGCTTCCAACCGCTCGAGGACATCTTCTCATCACCGCGGCGGGAGCCGTCCGAATCGCCCAATGGCGATGACGCTAATGACGAGGACGACGAGGACGACGAGGATGAGGAAGATGGCGGCGATGACACGGGGAGCGAGGATATGGAAATCACCAACAGTGCGCGAATGCCACCTCCAGATTAAGCAGTCTACGATAACCCAGATAGCTAACACGAGCCCGTAGGTGCTGGACCCGGGCCTCAAACCATACTCAGAGCGCAGCGCAGGTATCAACCGTCCCCATCCGAAACCCGATCGCCAACCAAGAGAAGCGTTCCCGCGGGGCGTGCGCCCACATATCCCGGCCAAGAGTCTTCACCGAACGGTGGCAGTAGGGATGCGACAGTGACGCGCAACATTGATTTCCAATCCATCGCTAAGGGACGTGGGAGACTCAATGGCAACCTAGGGGGCCGTCTGGAGGCATCACGGGAAGAGGAAGAGGAAGACGATGATGAGGTCGAAGTTGCTCCCACTTACGACGAGTCAGCTGGTCCGCAGAATGATGACGAAGAGGAGGAGGAGGAGGAGGAGGAGGAGGTTCCAT
Organism: Clonostachys sp. G952; assembly: GCA_027569935.1. NCBI lineage: Eukaryota > Fungi > Ascomycota > Sordariomycetes > Hypocreales > Bionectriaceae > Clonostachys > Clonostachys sp. G952. Next base: position 8,442 of record JAPDLB010000139.1, on the reverse strand, counting down.
CACCCCAACCAGCGGCAGGGAAGAGAAAGCGTGGGAGGCCCAGGACTTCACTCCCCGAATCCGAGCCAGCATCTGAAGATCGCAGGTCCAACACACCCAACGCGGCACCACAGCAATCTGTGAAGAAGAGCAGAGGGAGACCTGCAAAAGCGGCTAGCAAACCGGCAGGAGCCATATCACAACCCTCACAAAAGCCTCGGGGGAGACCGCCCCGAAATTCCAACAGTAGTCAGGAAGCTGCAGAACCAGAGGAAGAGGAGGAGGAAGCGCCTCGGCAAACCAAAAAGCAGCGAGTCAATGGAACTGCTAGGGCAACACCTCCTGCCGAGGCAGCGCCAAAAGCACCAGCACCAGCACCAGCACCAGCGAAGCCGAGGGGCAGGCCAGGCCGGAAACCGAAAGTCAGTGTTCCAGATGAAGATGCGGGAGAACAGTCGTTCATGGCGCTGCAAAAGGGTCCTCCTCTGCCCAAGCGCCGCGGCTTGGTCTCCGTCAAGCGTGATCCCGACGCTATAGTACAGACCAGATCAGGCAGACACTCGTACCGACCGCTGAACTACTGGGCTGGCGACCAGGTCATCCAGGAGGTGGAGGAGCGCGACGACATGTTCACCAACGACCGTGGGTTCGTGTCCATGTCGATGAAGGGGATCGTGCGGAACGCCGAGGACGAGCCCTCTGGCGCGAGACGTGGGCCTCGCGGAAGAGGACGCCTGAAGGGGAAATCCAGGCAGCTCAAGGCGGTCGACGAGGAGGAGGAGCCCGACAAGTGGGAGTCAGACCCGGGCCAGGTCTTTGGCGAGGTCATGGGGTGGGAGCCCGAGTACGAGACTCACCCGCCCGCCGACGACGACCAGGTCCCCGTCCATGAGGACCTCATTGCGGTGTCGGCCGAGGCGGTTCAGACAAAGGACATCAAGGATGCCACTTTCCGCTTCGCCAAGACTCTCACAATGCCCTTCATGGGCGCCGGCATCGTCGATCTGCCCCCGGGAACTGAGAAGAGGCCGAAGAACTCGAGGAAAATGCACATGGTCTTCTTCGTCCACTACGGCAAGGTCACCGTCACTGTCAACGAGTCCGAATTCCGCATATCCGCTGGTGGTCAGTGGTTCGTTCATAGAGGTGAGATTTGCATCTGCACAACAACAAAAAAATCACGAAATCTTTTGGCTAACATACTCGTGTGCACAGGCAACTACTACAGCATAACAAACGAGTCAAAAACAAACGCCCGCATCTTCTTCTCCCAAGCCTGCGAGGTGCCCGCTCAAACGTCTGGGGAATCACCCGATGACACCCAAATGGGTTGAACAAATCGCAAAAAAATCATTGACGAAAATTAACAAGCCAAGCGGCTCAACCACACAGGGACTTTGGGCGGCATCTTCATCTCTACTATCATTGGCCATGACCGGGGGCGAATAGGACTACTGGGGGGGAATAAGTTGATTTACCTGTTTTGACTTTGTTGATACCACGTGTCGAACGGCGCATATATGTTTTCACGATAAGACCCGCCGCTCTCCAACGGCGAACATCTGTTACTAACTTCATATTCTCTTTGTCTACTAAACTCAAACAATCTGATGACGGTATTTGAAGGTGGGATGAGCGATTTCTGTCTCCATAGGTCTGCAAAATCACTGTTTTATGAGGAGGATGATAATATATGTACATTCATTAAGCAGAGTTGCAAACTATCCATCCACCCCAGTTCCCGTTCGCGAGGGTGATGAGTCTTCGGCTCGTCCGAGCGTCCATCCTAATGCTCCTGCCTCAGGATCTGCTTCAACTCGCCCATTTCCCTCTCCAAGTCTGTGATCTTTTGCTGGCTGGATTCCAGTTTCTTGAGGAGGTATGAGACACGCAACGATGTTTCGCGAGTTTGCTTGGGAAGGTGTCCCAGGAGTGAGAGTTCAGTCTCCGCAGTTTCGATGGTCTTTGCCTCAACCTTTGACATCTCAGTAAGATTAGCAAGCTCCATTTTGGCCCTGAGAACCGTGTCATTGAGAATAAGCTGGAACGCAGCTTGGTTCAGAGGCTTGCTGGCTTTGATGGTTTGCGGCCGTCCCAAGTTATACTTGATTGAGATGAGTTCTGCGTTGGCCAAGCCCTCAAGGGCAGCCTCGGCATCTTTGGCCCCTGGTGAGAGAGACGAAGAGAACGGAGCTGAAAGAACGACTTCGTTGTAGCGGAGACTAGGTCCCTGCGAAAGAGACTTGATGAGATGCCAGGCCTGCTGGACTGACCATTTCTTCTCATCGTCGCCATTCTTTCCACGCAAGAAGATCTTGACAATGTCAGTGGCATTCTCGTCAACAATTTCGTCAAGTGCTTCCTGGGGGGACTGTCCGGCCTTGATACGGCGAGTCAAGAACTCAAGATCTGTCAGCCGACCTCCCATGGCTTCAATACTGGCGTTCAAGCCCCTATAATCGATTCTACGTTGCTTGGGGGGCTGACCATCCTTTTCGTCGCTCTCATTTTCGGCCACTTCTTCTTCGTGGTCATTCAGGCGGCCGAGGACGAAGTTTCTGGCAACCTTGGGATCAAGATCGCCAAGAGAAAGTTCCCGCAATACTCGATCCGGTAGCGCTTTGGAGAGCGGTTTGGTAAAGGAGGAATCGTTTGTGAGAAATACGACGTGGGCTATCTTGTTTTGAACAATAGACGCCGCCCACTCCGCAATCTTCTCGTAGACCACAGCCTGATCGTCTGCCTTGTGCAAAAAGTTGTCAATGACAAGGATTGGTCTCTTTTCCGGGTGAGAATCTAAATAGGCATCATCGGATAGATCTGCGTCCTTATCCTTCTTTGTTCGCCTCGATAGAGCAACATCCTTCAGCGCTGCACTTGTAGTATAAAGGATCTTGGTGAGTTGAGACTCAAGAGTCTCGGAAAATCCAGCCTTGACACCAGTCGTGCTTTGAACAGCCAGGTCCACGAGACTGCTGATACTGTTCGCCCAGGAGAAGACGGGTCGGTACCCGACTGCATTCGCGAGTTTACGAATGGTGCCAGCCTCTCCCCTAGCCTCAATGATAGGACGGCAATCAATGGTAAGGATATTCTTTCTGCCTTTCAGGGCCTGGTCCATAACCATTTCTTTCTTCCCGGAACCCTTTGGACCCATGACGACAATGAAAGTATCCGAAGAGCCATCAAGCCAACTTTGCAGTTGAGAAATGAGGTCGCTGCGATGTTTCCAAACAGTTTTCAGATCATCGCGCTGTGTGTTTTGCCTTCCAAGATTGAAATTACCGGTTTGGGATTTGAACCACTTGTATATCTTGTAGTCCGATAGCTGAAATGAATGCTGGATGTGTAGCTTGACGAAGAATTGGCGTATCGGATCAAAAATAATGACCGAAATGCCGGCTAGGAGAGCAGCCAGGACAGGAATAACGATGCGTGGGTGATTCGTGAGCCAGTCCCAGATACTATTTGTTTTGGGACGCTTATCATAGGACATCCGCAGTCGGGTTCCATTCAACCCACCCCCGAGGGTCTCTCCCACGATGTATCCATGCATACAGTTACGAGCCATGATAGCATCTCTCAGCAAGGGAAAGCTTAGATGAGCATATCTTGGCGTTACCTTGCTATCCTGTGGTTGTGGAATGATATCAGCAATCTTGCCGTATTTTCTGAAAAGTTGATACAGTGTCTCTTCTGACAGCTCTTGCGGAGTTGTGCCTGGCTCATTGGTGACAAATTCTACCCTGACGTAGCTTGAGGGATACCTATAGAGGTCCTCTAGCCAAGGCGTTCCCCGCACAAGACGTGCCTGAATCCCGCGGAACGGGCTGAACCAAGGTCTCAGAGGATTTGCTTTGAGCTTGTCCGTAAGGGTCTCTTTGATATTACAAATCAGTGTACTGCCACAAATGGTCAGGTAATTCACCATCTTTCACTCACGCTCAATCTCCGCCGGGTCCAAAGAAGCCTCATGCTCAAATTTCACGAATGCACCACCATCCTTCAGTCGCGGGTTAATCTCGGTGACCTTCATGCCCATGTCTTGCGGGATGGCAGTCTTGACAAGCCTGATGGGATCCAGAGTTCCCAAGCTTGAGCTCTCAAAGCGTTGCAGCAAGTCAGCCACATCATGATTGGTTTTCCATGGCCGGTTTAGAATGGTGCTTAGTTTCAGGGGGAAGATGTCTGCATCAAGTCAGCACTCATGCCCTTCGGTTGGTCACTCTCCATAAGCACAAAAAATTGGTTGTCGACATACTATCAAAGAAGAGAATCGACTCGTTGGAATTGACTGCGATATGACCATCCTCCTTCTCTCCAGACTTTGGGGAACTGACGGTGCTTTCCCATACTCTGTTCGTCAGTTGTATGGGAGCTACCGTGCGTCGGCCGAAGGCGAAAAGGCCCGGGCTGGTAAGCCGAGGTCTCGTCGCGAGAGATGGTCTCACTGTTGCTGTTGCAACCCCTCGCAGGCGAAACATGGCGACTCTCTCACCATGAGCAGCCGGGACTATTTACAAAGAGCTGAGAGAGGAGAAGCGAGAAATGCCAGGAACTTTAGCAGGTTGAGGTAGTAAGGCACCGGCACGGGTTTCTCCTGCCTTAACTAACCTGTTTGCTGCTTGCTACCTTACGACTTATTGATTTATGGACCAATGAGGTCATCGGTTTTTGGCGTTCGAACCACTGTTCAAATGCGACGATCTTGCGCCCCACCTTCAACGATAATCGGAGCTTTGACCAGAGCATCATCTGTCTACTTGATATAAATTATAGCAGCCATCATGCTAGATTCCTGACATGGACTTGTAATCTTTCTATTGAATGTGGAATATCGAGAAGCGCTATAGATTCCCTGGTATTGGTCTATGGGATCCCAGAGCTTTGGGCTTTCAGACACCTCCCCACCCAGCCCTATACATCGAGATCGACTCTCCCAGGGCTTCGACATTGCAATAACCAGCAATAACCAAAGAAATAATTAAACAACGACATAATAATTATAATGATCATTGAATTGTTTTCATTATTGTTCATCATCAAATACTTAAAACCCCGGCAGAGTAGCAGATAGTCGGTGATGGAGCGTATCGCACGGCCAAGGACATTAATTATTCCGGCATTTACCCAACTTGCCCTTTCGGGGCGCCATTGGCGATCTGCGAAAAAAAAGAAGCCAATGATCGCGCTGATAATCAACGTCGACACTTGATCTCTCCAAAACCATTGTTCTTGTTGCTCCGATTGGCCATCCCTGCATATCAGCCTGAACACCCGTACGAGCCTCCATACATACATCCATCCAGCCCTTTCCCCGCGTTTCTTGCGACGACATCTACCCGGCCCTTTCCTACGATCCTTAGACTTTAACACCACCCACCTACGTCTTGCGCTCCCAGGCCATTAAAGAGAGATATACCCAGCATAACGAGCACAATCCTTCACCATGGGCTGGCTCTGGGCATCGCAGCCCTCCGATAAACCTCCAACCTCCTCTACAGAGCCCAAACCAGCCGAGGCGAAACCCGCGCCCGCAGAACAACCCCCCAGCCAATCCACCGACCCCGAAATCCAAAAACTCTACGACCTCTTCAAGGCCGACGCCTCCTCAGCATCCCAACCACCCTCCCCCTCCACAGCCAGCTCCCAGAAGCCACAACCCTCAGCAGACACCTCCTCCTCCATAGCATCATGGCTATCCCTCAAATCCTCCCGCGCCCCCGAGGAGGTCCCCAACGCCCCGCCCCGCGGCCCAGTCTCCGAGGCCCTCCTCCCGACCGAGATGTCCTGCCGCCAGGCCTTCGACCTCGCCTGGTCCTGCAACTCCCTCGGGGGGCAGTGGAACGCCGTCTACCGCCACGGCGAGATGCGCTCCTGCTCCGAGCACTGGGACGACTTCTGGTTCTGCATGCGCACCAAGTCCCACACGGGGCAGGCGAAAGCCGACGCCGTCCGCCAGCACTACCGCAACAAGGAGCACGCCAAGTACTACGCGCCCGGGCGCCACAGCAGCGAGGACGTGTGGGAGTCCAGGCCCGAGAGGCTGCCCCCCGGCGTGGCCTTCTCGCAGGGTTTCCAGACGAATGTCAACGATGACGAGTGGCGGAAGCAGGAGAGCGACCGACGGAATCAGATCAGGAAGGACTTGGGATATGCCAATCCATCAACATAGGATGGTTACCTACGGTTTGATGTTGTCAAACTCGAATACGTTGAGATACTCTGTAATATTACGACCCTTGCGGTCATCAAGCTGTAGAAGACTTTGCCACGACTAAAGACATTATGATTGCTCTCCCAATGTTGAGTGTTCTCTGTCGGTCATATCGTGTTAGTTATTGTCTTTGATAATTGTTGAGTATTGCTACTCATTAAGAAAACAATAACACAAATTCGAACAGTTTTGGCTACCAACTCTCGTGCTCTGCGCCGTCTTCGCACTGCTTGCGACTCATTAAGAAAACAATAACACAAATTCGAACAGTTTTGGCTACCACTCTCGTGCTCTGCGCTGTCTTCGCACTGCTTGCGAGCGCTGTCGACTTAAGATCACACATACGTATTCATCAACTCAATTCACACATATCAAAGGGACAATCAAGTTCTTGTAACTGAACGTTTATTGATTCAGCGGAATTCATTAAAATACATAACCACCGAGCTTTTCCCTAGTCATTAACCGTGAAATGCATCGCAAAATAAAAGGCAAAGTCTAATCGTTACCCATGATTCCCGTAACCTTCGAATCATGGAAGAATTACCAATCTTGGTGTAAAGATTGAGGAGGCGTGGGGTATCTCGAAATTTAGTCGACCTCCTCGACAGTGGGGCCGTCGTCGCCGCCGTGGCCGCCACCAGGGGCACCACCAGCGCCGGGGAAGCCACCAGGAGCACCGCCGGGAACGCCACCCTCACCGCCACTGCCGTAGAACTTCATCATGATGGGGTTGGCAACAGCCTCAAGCTCCTTCTGCTTGTCCTCGTACTCCTCACGAGTAGCCTGCTGGCTCTCGTCGAGCCACTCGACAACCTTGTCGATCTCGGTCTTGAGGGTCTCCTTGTCGGCGGCCTCAATCTTCTCATCGACCTTGGGGTCGCTGAGGGTGTTGCGGAGAGAGTAAGCGTAAGACTCGAGGCCGTTCTTGGCACCGACACGGCGGCCCTCAGCCTCATCCTCCTCCTTGTACTTCTCGGCATCGGAAAGCATGCGCTCGATCTCCTCCTTGGACAGACGTCCCTTGTCGTTGGTAATGACGATCTTGTTGGACTTTCCAGTGCCCTTCTCAACGGCAGAGACGTTCATGATACCGTTGGCATCAAGATCGAAGGTAACCTCGATCTGGGGAACACCGCGAGGGGCGGGAGGGATACCAGTGAGCTCGAACTTGCCCATCAGGTTGTTGTCCTTGGTGCGTTGACGCTCACCCTCGTAGACCTGGATAAGAACACCGGGCTGGTTGTCGGAGAAGGTGGAGAAGACCTCGGACTTCTTGGTGGGAATGGTGGTGTTGCGGGGAATGAGCTTGGTCATCATACCACCAGCGGTCTCAATACCGAGAGAGAGGGGTGCGACGTCGAGCAGGAGGATCTCGTTGGTCGACTTGGAGGAAGTGTCACCAGACAGGATAGCAGCCTGGACGGCAGCACCGTAGGCAACAGCCTCATCGGGGTTGATGGACTTGTTGGGCTCCTTTCCGTTGAAGTAGTCGGTGATAAGCTTCTGGATACGGGGGATACGGGTGGAACCACCGACGAGAACGATCTCGTGGACCTGGCTCTTGTCGATCTTGGCGTCAGCGAGGACACGGTCGACGGGCTGGATGGTAGAGCGGAAGAGGTCCTGGCAGAGCTCTTCGAAACGAGCACGAGTGATGGAGGTGTAGAAGTCAATACCCTCGAAGAGAGAGTCGATCTCAATGGAGGTCTGGGCGGAAGAAGAGAGGGTACGCTTGGCACGCTCGCAAGCAGTGCGAAGACGGCGCAGAGCACGAGAGTTGGTAGCCAAGTCTTTTTTATTCTTTCTTTTGAATTCGTTAACGAAGTGGTTGACAAGTCTGTTGTCAAAGTCTTCGCCTCCCAAGTGAGTGTCACCAGCGGTAGACTTGACCTCGAAGATACCCTCCTCGATGGTGAGGAGAGAGACATCGAAGGTACCACCACCGAGATCGAAGATAAGAACGTTGCGCTCGCCCTCAATCTTCTTGTCGAGACCGTAGGCAATGGCAGCGGCGGTAGGCTCGTTGATGATACGGAGGACGTTGAGACCGGCAATGAGACCGGCGTCCTTGGTAGCCTGACGCTGGGAGTCGTTGAAGTAGGCGGGGACGGTAACGACAGCGTTGTTGACGGTGCCACCGAGGTAGGCCTCGGCGGTCTCACGCATCTTGGTGAGGATCATCGAGGAGATCTCCTCGGGAGTGAACTGCTTGGACTCTCCCTTGAACTCGACCTCGACGACGG
>JAPDLB010000138.1:0-16378 GCA_027569935.1 Clonostachys sp. G952 | reverse complement strand
AATTAAAAAATATAAATAAAAAAAAATATAAAAATAAAGAATTAAATTAGAGTTATATTAAATATATATAAAAAATAGATTAAATAAATAGAAAATTAAAAATAATAAAAAAATCCTATTTAGATAGTTTCTAAAAAGAAAATTAAAATAAAAAAAAATAAAACTAATTAATTAAATAATTAAAAAAAATATTCTCTAAATTATTTATTTAAATTTAATTATAAAAAGCTAATTTTAAGATAGAGCTAAATTATATTTAATATAAATATAAATTAAAAACTATTTTATTTATACTAACTAATAAGTAAGAGCTAAAATAGAAATATAGTAGATAAATAAAGAAAGATAGAAAACTAGGAGTTATACTAGTATCTAGATAAAACTATAAAGGAAATAAATAGAATAAGATTTTTATTCTATATAAAAGGTTTTTCCTTATTAGAGATTAGATAGAGGAACTAGAGACTAGCTAGACCTAGTACCTAGGGTAAATAATATATATATATACTAATTCTAAAACTAAATCTTATATTATATAGAGAAATAGAATTATATAAATAGTAGAATTACTTACTTATTATATATAGTAGCTCCTTAATTATATATTCTAATTCCTAGGGTTAGAGTAAGGAAATAGCTATTAACCCTGGGGTAGGGTTATATTAACCCTACTACTAATAAACCTGCTCTAATAGGATCTAGTCTAAATTAGTATCTACTTTTACCTATTCCCACCAAGGATTAGAGTGGAATCGCCGCCGGATAGTGGCTAGGGCGTTGCTTATACCTACAAGAAGTTGAAAATGCCTTATATTGTCCCTCACTAGCCAAATGAGTACAGCCACTCCCCCCTATCGATGCTCATTTACTCCTGCAACTGAGGGGTAACACATCGATCAGGGTCCTATGACACCCAAGTGGTGTAAATCCAGTGTACTGGTTGTAAGGGAAAGGTCGAAGTAACATGAACTGGAACATAAACATGGTTGTGGAATATGGTCCATATCAAATTCGAGCCCATCCAAATAAAACCATGTTTCGGGTATTTTATGGCAGGAATGCAACATCTTTCAGCAACAGGCTAGACTATCTGAAACATGTACGACAACTCCCTCTCGTGGAAGTGTTGCTTCAAGTGGTCTGGTTCGGTCGAAAAACCCCAGTTAAGCCACCGATTCCTCGGCCCGATGAACGATTCCAGTTTGTTACATGAGTGGTGATCATCGCCGGAAGGGTTTCGGCATTCAATTTAGTGGCTGTGATTATTTGCTGCGCATAAGCGGAGTTTAGACAGCGCATGCGATGTAATTATTCTGGAAATATCCATCTTCCACCAGAGCAGTCTGTCCAACGTGTAATGTGATTTTCTTTTTTCTTTTTGAAAGTGTTCATACCTAATAAAAGGTAAATGATTTGGACTGGGTTACTTGTTTGGCCTTCAAGCGGCTGAGATAGTGGCTGTGTTGCGCAGGATGCTGCTCGTTTTGAAGGTTGTTTCGGCCAGACATGGCTCAGAATCAATGGCCCGACTGGTTACTCTCATGTGCTTTTGGGTGTATTGAGACAGTTTAGTTTCGGCATAATTTATCCACGCCATGTCTCAGGGATCAGCGGCTAATGGCATACCGACTTCTCAGCCTAAGTTTGTTCCCAAGAATAAGCTCACTTTAATAGCCAGTTTACAATTTTAACTTTGGGCCAGGTCGCGTAAGAAAACCTGGATGAAATGGGCGATTGGATAGTGTCACATTTCCAACATAGCTCAATACCTAGGCGTCGCCTTCTTCATCCTACTAGATTCGGTACCTCTAGATACTAAAGCAGGACGCTTTGACTCTATCCGCATAACCTTCTTCTGTCCTTTTGCTCACAAAATTGCTTTTTGCAGTCGAAGTCTCGGCCTAGATGTCATGTAAATGGGTGCGTCCATGCAGAAAACCAGAGCTGAATCACCCAAATTGAGTCCAGGCTAGACAAATGTCTCGTCTGGTCAAGACACTCCTTCGGGACAGTCAAGGCGTCTCTTGGGGCGAAATCAGGGGCTAAGACAGACCTGCGCCGGCAATCTGCGGGATCATCATTACTCAACCTCCGATCACCCTGCAAAATGGATCTAGCTCGGATATTGGCGGGACTTTCTTGACGTCGTGCGGCAGAAGGGCTGATGGAGGCGTTTCACTGCCGGATGATTTGTTATGGGTGCATTCCTACAAGCCCAGAAAACAATAGTACCATGCAAGCCATTTGTTGGTTTCACTGCATTTCCTAATGTGCAATTGGTGATCCCGGCCATAGCTCTTCACATACGGTTTACGAGCATTCATCCACTCTTGGCCTCTCAATGCCGTTCTTGATGCCGCTAGACTAATGCCGGTCATCCAACCACTGCGCCACGGAACTTTCCCAAAGATGCATCGGAATGGGCATCAAGCCTAATGTCCGCAAATTGCTGAGTGCAGAGCGGCGCACGGTCTCATTCTCTGTTGTCATGTTGTTGTCATGGTGCGAATCATCACTACAGAAGCTGAGACCTACAGGAGGCATCCAAGTCAGTCACTGGAAACAACGAACCAAACTGGATTTTGCACCTTTCCCGACGGGAGGGTTAACCTGCGAGGGAGATGCATTGGTCTTTTCTAGCTTGATGCAGCGCTTGGATTCAGCCAGCCACTCTCTCCTTAGCGTGACGAAAGAAACATGAGGGTGGACGGGTGAGGGCTTGGACGATGATTTACTGCAATATGTTACGGAGAGATGATGGATAAAAGAAACCAGCTGCCCCCCCCTTTTCCCTACCCTCACCTGGCGTCTCAAACCCAAATTTTGTCAAAGCACCTTTTGGAAACTAATTCCGTCACCATTATGCGTAATCCACTTTCGCTGGTCACTCTCAGCGCCTTCTTGGGCTTGACTCATGCCCTTGATCTTCCCATAATCTCGCTTCCTTGGGGAAAATACCAGGCTGAAGTGTTTGCAGATGACGACAAGGTAAGATTAACATGGACCTGGGAGTATTGATACGCGGGTCGACAGTGCTGACCCTGAAACCAAGATCCTCCTCTTCAGAAACGTCCGCTTTGGACAGGAGCCACCTCGGTTTGCTGCTCCATCCTTCCCTAAGTTAAGGAATAATACTATTCAGAGCCCGGACCGCAATACAACCTGTATCCAGATTGATTCTAAGAAGTTGAAACACCCTCCTGTAGGTGGCAGCCCCCTCGAGGACCCGCACGATCCTCCCAACAACCAGACAGAGGATTGCCTGTTCCTCGATATCTATGTTCCCAAGTGGGTTTTCGAGGAGGATGCAGCAGACACCCGCCTCCCAGTCACCGTTTGGATTTATGGCGGTGGCTATGCGTTCGGCTCAAAGAACCAAGGCGGGCCCTTGTACACGGGCAAGTCCGGTCTCCAGGCATCTGGTTATAATAATATCTTCATCGCGGGCAACCACAGAGTAGGTGCTTTTGGCTGGCTCGCTGGTGACTATATGCAGAAAGCTGGACAGCCTAATGCAGGTCTATACGACCAGGCGCTTCTCTTTGAGTGGGTACAGCAATATATCGACCAAGTCCGCGGCGATAAAGAAAGCGTCAGTGCCTGGGGTGAGTCAGCCGGAGCAAGTTCAATTCTGCACCACCTTATACGCGAGGAAGGTACAGTCGATCCCAAATTCCGTACCTTTGCTGCCCAGAGTCCCGGCTTTGAGTGGGCTTGGGATAACTCCCCTGACGGCAAGCTCGATACTATATACAGGAACTTCTCGCGGCTTGCTAAATGCGAGTTTGCCTATGACATGGATTGCTTGCGCAAGGCCAATATTACTGATCTTGCCAAGGCGAACCAGGAACTCTTTGATACGGTGCGACAGACTGGTCTTTTCCCTGTCGGGCCTGCGGTGGATGGTAAATGGATCAAGACACTATCCTCCATCTCCTTTTCCGAGGGTAAGAAACAGCTTCCACACCCACCAAGTGGCCTTTAATTGTCCAGCAACTGCAACTGCAACTTTCAACTGACTGATTCTTAGGCAAGTATTGGAAAGAAATCAGCGGCACCATCATCTCACATGTTGCAAATGAGGGCTACCTGTTCTCCCCCAAAGACATGGACAGTGAGGCCAAGTTTGATACGTACCTCGAAGAATTCTTACCTGGCTCGGCTCTGGCTCCCCAGAGGGCCGCCATCAAGAGCAAGTACGACTGCAAGAAGGCGTGGTCTGGCGACTACCGCCTGTGCGTGGCCGCCATTATTGCCCACGCCGTCTTTACCTGCAACACTCGGGACCTAGCGGAGGCATACCCTGACGTGTCCTACCTGATGCAGTACAACTTCCCCTTTGATGGCGGTGCCTTCCACGGCACGGACCTCATTCCACAGTTCGTCACCAACTACGAAGAGGCTCTGAACATGATTCTGGCACTTGGTATTGATGAGGGGACAGCGGAGGCATTCGCCTCTATGATTGACAAACATGTCAGAGCGCCCTTCCAACGATATTTTGCTTCCCTCACACTTCACGGCCACCCCAATGATCCCAGCCTCGGCGATAAATTCTGGCCTACTGTGACGAATGAAGGTGATGAATTCGGGGATGTTCTGACAGTCACGTACCCGTTGATTGGTGACACGTTTACTCTGGGCTCGGACTCCAAGAACTCCAGGTCCACGTGCTCCTTCTGGAGCGATCTTGCCAAGCAGATTGTGGATGTAAAGCCCGAACATACACATGATGATGGCCATGGTGCTGTGGTGGAGGGGCAGTTCCCCTTGAGCAACGGCAACGAGCTTTAAGCCATCATGGCAAAAGCTTTTGTTTAACACGTAGGGGTTGGAATTGGCATAGCGCTGAGGAAGAAGCGTTGAATGAAGATTGCTGGGGCATGATGGGAAAGGATGTCCAGCAAATAGGCATGGTACTAAGGCTAGTAGACGAGCTCCTAGCTTGAATAAATTGAACTAACAGCTGGCAAAGTCGTTGATGGGAACAAATCGAGCCTCAATACGGTGTGGGTGAATAATACGCGTCAGATGCACAAAGCATATCCCAAAAGGGAAACTGGACGGATCAATCGGGAAGATGCAGCGGGCAATCAAATTCCAGCAAAGGAGAGTGAGATATGGCCGAGGAATGGATGAAGCCATGGAGTGAGTGGTATTACGCTTGAGCGTGATGGCGATGTTGGGTAAGCTGATGAAGCGATGGAAACGAACCGACGACTATCTACCTATCAATAGAGCAGTGCGTAAGTGCCTAAAATGGATCTCTCTGACAGATCTGACACGTGTGAGAATGAATCACCGGTATCTTAGTTGCGAGCTAAAGCCCAACTTTGTCGGCCTCGTAGTTCCACGAGCAAATCGACCTCACAGCTCATCTTCCCGAATCTGCTCTATCCCTTCTTTCGCTGCCCCCGTAACCTGCCAATAAGAGTCGGCCATTGACCCATGATGGGAGACGCTACAACCCAGCCGGCATCCCTCCAATCACTACCCGTTTGAGCTCCAGCGCTTCATCATCTGTCTTCTTGATCCCATCGGCCTCTTTTCCCTCAGCCAAGCCAGCCGTTATTTCCGTCGGACCATCAATCCCACCCGTGCTGAGCAGATAGAGCGTTTCCTGGCACTGGAATGCCTCCCCGAGTATGGAGGTTGGGAGGTGACAGGCCTGCCATCCTGCCCCTAGACAGAGACCAGATTGTGGCTGGTCCAGACTGGAACACTGACTCGTGGCAACAGAGTCGCTGGGCATGCGCATTTTGCCTTCGCCTTCTCTCTCATACTCATTTTGACAACCATTTTCTTCTTAGGCGACGGTATCGGAAGCCGTCGCCCAGATCGCCAGCCGCGACTGCGCTCACGGCATGGGAGCCTAGTTTGGTAGGGAGAAGGGCAGGCCAAAAGGCCCGCCGGCAGCAGCTACGCCAAGCGGCGGTCGCGGGCGCTGGGCTTCGGCGAGTGCCGTTACGGACGAGGGAGCTTGGGCTGGGGGTTGCGCGCATCGTCTGGTTGGGATACCCGGGTGGCCCTAAGCGACATGATTTGCTTCAGGGGACCTGATCCTGAGACAGCAGTTCGGGCAAGTTTACCGTGGGCTAAAAATTGCTAGAGAACAAAAACCTACCGACCGATCGGGGCGTTTGTTGTGGAAAATTTACATTCTACTCTAAGAAAGGATAGAAAATATATTGAGAACAGATTTCGTCTAAAGGCTGGCATGGAACTTGGTCAAATCTTTTCTAGGACAATTTTGTTGCGCTGCGACGAACTTACTGACACTACCATAACAGCTACTTGAGGCCTGGTTTTCAACTCTGAACTGCTCGTCGCGCATAAAATAGTATGATTTCTGATAAAATTAATCTTGTGATCAAGTGCAAAGATAGATAGACCTATAGGCAGAGTCTGTAAAAGGGAAAACCTTGCTTTGAGGGCATTTTGCTTCCCCGGATGATACGCCTTTAGAACATAGGTTTTAAAAGCTCAAGGGTCCACCGATATGTGCTTAGAAGCGTCGTTACGAGAAGGCAGCTCCCGTCAGGGCACATTATGAAGTACCCAAAGTTGAACCCATACTCGCCTAAGGAAGAGGAAGATCATCGAAGGGACATGAGAACAGAGGCTGAGATCTACCGAAAAATGGGGGATCGCCTATACATTCCTGGGTTGATCGACTGGGACCCCGAGTCTTGCTGCCTAAATCTAGAGTAAGAACGGAGACCTAGCGACATGTATCAAGGAGACGCCAAAGATCTCCGCTGATATTCGACAGCGTCGGACCCTCCAGGCAGCAGCGGCGCTGCTTGCGCTCCACGCGGCGGATGTCATTCACTGCGATGTCACGCCACGTAACTTCATGCTAAACGCGACCCTCGATCTTCACATCGCCGACTTTGCTGGCTATCGCCGCCAGGCCGAGATTTCAGCCGCCAGGTTGGAGCTGGTCATAATGCATCATTGCTCCACCATTATGACGGTAAAACGACCTCTCTCTCTAATGCCGCTGCTTCTCGCGCTTGCGCCGTGACTTCAGTCTCCGCCTCCTTCTCAAGTAACTGTTCATATATATCAATATTCGAGGAGATATGATTGCGAAAAGCAGGTCAGTATATATCCCTCGCCTACTTATATAAGACCTGAAGTCTATATATGAGTTTGTAAATCCCCTCGATAGTATCTATAGTATCTAAGTTTAATTTATTCCAGAAAACTATCTTCTTACCCTCTTGTATTATAATAATAAGAAACTAATTATATCTTTAGATAATAATCCCTGGGATATAATCTAAAGTATTATTAGGTTAAGTACTAGATACTATTATCTTATAGATAAGATTCTATTATACTACTTATAAAATACTTATTTATAATATTACTTTATTCTAATTTTTACTAAGCTTCTTAGTTTTAATACTTATAGTAAATAGTCTCTTAGCTAAAGAAATATAGTCTATATAATTAATAAATCTATTAACTATTTAGTATTATAAAACTACTCTCTTTATATTACTAAACCTACTTTAGTTATTACTATAAATTATATAAAACAGATTAATATATTTAATTTTCTATATATTAAGTATATCTATATAATATTAATAATAATATATTCTATATCTAATATATTATTTTCCTATATATATATTTTCTATTAGTTTTATTATAAATAAAAATATATTCTAAGATTAAATAATATATAATCTAATATATTTTTTTCTATTAGTTTTACTATAAATAAAGATATATTCTAAGATCAGATAATATATAATCTAATATATATTTTTTAAAAATATAATTAGTAGTTTATATTTAAACTTTTAATACTATAAAATAAAATTAAATATTATATTTTTAGTTTAAATATAGATATTAATATCTTAAAAACTCTAATAATAGAAGCTATTTATATAATTAAATATATAAATAATCTAGCTATAGTTATAATCTCTAAAAAGAAAAGCTTATTATCTAATAATAATAATTATTTTTTCTTTCTAATTTAAAGCTTATTACTAATTACTTAATTAATTAATTATTAGATATCTAGTAAATATTTATAATTATAATATTTAATATAAATATTCTAATTTTTTAGGGTTTAATTAATACTTCTAATAAGATCTTTAAAATAATAATAATTATTATTTAAAATAATCTAATATAGCTATTTACTAACTATATTTATTATATATCTCTTTAATTAATTAAAAGTCTATTTATAATAATAAAGCTATTTTTAATATTATAGATCTAGTAATTATATTTATTTAGTTTATTATTTTATTATATAATCTATTTAATACTACTATAAATACTTATAGAGAATAGAAACTAACTAGAAGAAAAAGTATATTTTAAGAATAATTATTTATTTATATAAATCTATTATAATCTAATATATAATTTATAGTTTTAATATATTATATATTATATTAAGTTAATTAGAATAGAGATAGTTTTTAAAAATTAATTATTTAAACTTTATTTTTTTTTAAGGGTTTTTACTATATATAAAGAGTAATATTCTAAAATCAGACTATATATAATATAATCTATATAATTAGTTTTTAACTAAATTCTAATCTATATCTAATCTTTAACTCTATTTTTTTTACTTTTTATTATATAACTAACTAAAGTATAAATAATAATAACTCTAAAAACTCTAAAAAGAGCTTATTAAGTATATAATTTAGCTATAAGCTCTAAAAGGAAATACTTATTATCTATAATTAACTATAATATCTTTTTAAGCTTATTATTACTAACTATCTCTCCTTATAACTTATTACTAACTATCTCTTATAATAGTAATAATAAATATTTTTAATATAATTATTCTCTATAGCTAGAGCTTAATTATTATAAATAACTAGATTTTTATATATATAATAGTAGTTATTAATAATAACTATTAGAATCTCTTTTTAGATATTAATTATTTAAATCTATACTTTATTATAGATTTACTTATAGTAATAAAGCTATTCTCTTATATATAGACCTAGTAGTTATATCTACTAGAACTATTACTCTATTTTATAGCTAGTAAGAATATAGAGATAGATCTAATCTTTAATAATATACTTATAGAGAACTATAATAATATTCCTCTAGTACTTAATAATTATTATAATCTAAGGTATTATATATAGTACTAGTAGATAATATATTAATTTAAATTAATCTAGATTAAAATAGCTCTTTAAGTTAAATAAATATCTATTTTAATTAGTATTATTAGATAAAAAAGAATTAAATAGAATAGAATTATTAAAAAGTTTATTAGATAGAAAAATTAAATTAAATAAAGTTAATTTAATAATATTTAGTATTATAATAGATTAGTTAGTTATTACTATAGAATCTTTAAGAGAAAAATAATAGCTAATTATAAAATTATTATATACTAATTCTAAGACTAAATCTTATATTATATAGAGGTTTAAACTTTATATTATTTTTAGTTATATTTAGATTAGAATATTAATCTTATTAGATTAGATTTAATATTAATATATTAAAGTTTATTTTAATTTAATTTAAAATTATATTTATTTAGAAATAAGAAAAGTTAATTATATAAGATTATTAGTTAATTTATCTCTATAAATATAGTATATATTTACTACTATAAAAGGTTTTTATTAGAAATAATATAAATTTAATATTAATCTAATATTTATTTATATATAATTATTTATTATTATATAGTATAAATAACTATATATAAATAGATATCAGGTTAATATTAAATCTATATTATTCCTAATAAAAACCTTCTATAGTAGTAAATATATACTATACTTATAGAGATAAATTAACTAATAACTTTATATAACTAACTTTTCTTATTTCTAAATAAGTATAATTTTAAATTAAACTAAAATAAACTCTAATATACTAATATTAAACTTAATCTAATAAGATTAATATCCTGATCTAAATATAACTAAAAATAATATAAAACTTAAATAATTAATTTTAAGAGCTATTTCTATTCTAATTAACTTAATATAGTATATAATATATTAAAACTATAAATTATATATTAGATTATAATAGATCTATATAAGTAGATAGCTATTTTTAAGATATAGTTTTTCTTCTAGTTAGTCTCTATTCTCTATAAATACCTATAGTAATACTAAGTAAGCTATATAA
This sequence comes from Clonostachys sp. G952, assembly GCA_027569935.1. Lineage (NCBI taxonomy): Eukaryota > Fungi > Ascomycota > Sordariomycetes > Hypocreales > Bionectriaceae > Clonostachys > Clonostachys sp. G952. The sequence goes on along the minus strand of JAPDLB010000138.1, from coordinate 6,214 downwards.
TAAAGTAATAGATTAAGTAGATATAGCTACTGGATCTATAATATTAAAAGTAGCTTTATTATTATAAGCAGGCCTTTAACTAACCGGAGGAGTATATAATAAATATAGTTAGTAAATAACTATATTAGATTATTTTAGATAATAGTTATTATTACTTTAAGGATCTTATTAGAAGTATTAATTAAATCCTAAGAGATTAGAATATTTATATTAGATATTATAGCTATAAGCTTTAAGTTAGAAAGGAAAGGTAGTTATTATTATTAGATAATAAGCTTTCCCTCTTAGGAGCTATAGCTATAGCTGGGTTATTTATATATCTAGCTATATAAATAGCTCCTATTATTAGAGTTTTTAAAGTATTAATACTTATACCCAGACTGAAAGTATAATATTTAATTTTATCTTATAGTATTAAAGGTTTAGATATAGATTACTAATTATATTCTTAAAAAATATATATTAGATTATATATTATCTGATCTTAGAATATATTTTTATTTATAGTAAAACTAATAGAAAGAAAAATAATTATTTATACTATATAATAATACTCTTTTATATTATTCTTTTAATATAAGCTTTAGCTTATAGTAGACTAGATATAGATTAACTTTAGAAAGCTAAAAAATAATACTAAGATATTTTAATTCTTAGTATTTATTATAAATAAAAACCTCTGTTAGACTATATAAAGTTATATATAAAATATAAACTTACTTAAAGTTCTAACTAATAGATATTAATCTATTACTTAGAATAAGTAATAGATAAATAATAGATAAGTAATAAACTAATTATATATATATATTTCTTTTATTAAAAAGAATACTCTTTTAGATAGTTATTAATACTATTATCTATATATCTATTATTACTAGCTTTATAATACTTATATATTAATAGTAATTTATATTATATAGTTTATAATAATCTAATTATATTATTTAGAATAATATCTAATTAGTTTAACTCTAATTTATTCTAAACCTCTATCTAATATAAATTATCTAATTATTATATATTAATAATTTTTATTTAGCTAATTATTTTATCTTAATTATTATATAATAATAAAGAAAATATTATAATTATTATAATTCTATAAGCTTAGTAGTACTATACTCTTACTACTACTAATAATCTACTTATTCTATATAATAATATAATAGATAAGAATAATAATAATAGTAATAGTAGTAGTAATAATAATATTAAAATTAAACTCCTTAGAGAATAAGTTATTTAACTTTAGAATTATCTTATAATTATATAGTAGGAATTAGTAATTATAATTAATCTAATAAGATAGTAAACTATTTAGAATATTAATCTATAAGCTTAGATCTAGATTATAATTAATAAATAAAAACTAGGAATACTATTTAAACTATTAATATTTAAGATATTTAATAGAATATAAATTAAACTTTAGGGATTTATAATTTAACTATAAGTATACTTTAATTATTTCTCTATTATTCTTAATACTAATAAAAAGTAAATTATATATATTTACTTATAACTTAAAAGAAATACTTTTAATTAGTTTAAATCTATTATAAAAAAATATTCTAATAAATATAGAAGTTAATAAACTATAAATATTATAATAAACTTTAATTACTTTATAGAAATTCTTTACTAAATCTTTAGAATATAAAATAAGAAATATAAAATAGAGTATAAGATTAATTTACTTATTTAAACTAGATTAATATTAATTTTTAATACTAAATATCTTTAGTTTTTAATTAGAACTAATTAGAATTATAAATATACTATATTTTACTATTTTAATTAACTTAAGAAAGAAATCTAAGAAAAACTCTATAAAGAAAATAAATTAATAAGTATTTATAATTTTATAATTATAATTATAAGAATTAATAACTAGTAATACTAATAGTAAATATATAAATAATAAATAAACTATTATACTAATACTAGAAGGTTATAATAATAATAAATTATAATCTTTAGAATATACTTAAGCTCTATAGAGCTAGAAGTTATAGAAAAATATAAATATTATAATTATAATAAAATTAGATATATTTTATTATAATATCTAAAACCTAAGAAGTAGAAGAACTAGAAATCTACTAAAGAGAGTAAAAAATAATTAAAAATAATAGAAAAAACTAAAATTAAAATCCTTAGAATAATTAGAAGAACTATTTAGAAAGAAACTCTAGATAATATTAAGATTTCTAAATTTTCTAAAATATATATATTACTCTTCTATAAGATACTAGAAGATTCTTTAAATTAAGATAATAATATAATAATAGAAAACTAAAAATAAATTAAGAGAATATTTAAAAACCTTAAGAAAAAGTATAAGAAAAAATAAATAAATTCTAAATATAGATTATTTATAATATATAAAATAGTATTTAGATATAATAATTAGTTTATTAAATATATATTAGAGAAAGAAAAATAATATATATAGATAAAAAATATAATATAAAGGGAATATAAGGAAATCTATATCTACTACTAATAAAAAATTAAAAAATAAGATCTAATTATAATAGAAGTACTTATAATTTATAAATAAAAAATAGTAAATATTATTTAATATCTAAATAGCTTATATAAGCTATTTAGAAGTTAGAAAAATACCTTAAGAACTAAGTATTATAAAAAATTATAATTAATATATTATAATATTTTCTATACTATCTATTAATAATAGAAGGTTAGAAATAATACTTTCTTATAGTTATATAAAAATATACTATCTAAATATACTAATAATAAAATATTATATTTTATAAATAAACTATTTAATATTAATTAATACTCTATCTTTAAATAAAATCTAGAAAAATATTCTAAAGAATATAAAGCTAATAATATACTAACTAAAATATATAAAGAATAATAGTATAAAATCTATAAGAATAAAAAAATTAAATTATAGTATAAATAAAAAAACTAAGAAAACTAAGCTATTTATAACTATAGAGAATATATTAAATAATATTATAATTAGAAGTATTCTAATTATCTATATACTAAATAACTAGTATTTAATCTAGTAAGGAATAAAGATAATAATAAGAACTTTACTAAATAAATATTAGAATAATATTAAGCTTAAGAAAAAATAGAATATTAATACTAAAAATAAGCTATAATAGTATTATTAATAGAAAATAAAAAATCTAATAAAGAATTAGAAATTATCTTTATAAATAAATAAGAATAGACTATAAGCTATTTTTATAAAGAGACTATATCTTCTAAAAAATAGAATAAATATAATAAATAGCTAAGAAAATTCTAATAATATATTCTAGAATATATAAATATATTTAAAATACTAAAGAAAATCTTAAAATAAATATTTAAATATAATAATAAATATAATATATTTAAAGAATAAATTAATTAAATAAAAAATAATTTAAATTATTTATAATAAAGCTATAGTATAATATAATATTAATAATAGATTAGAGAACCCTAAGAATAATAGAAGCTAGAAGCTCTATATATATTCTTATAGAAATAGAGATTAAAAAGAACTAACTTATAATATTTATTAATTATAGAGTATAGGAAAATTATATTTTATTAATAATAATTAACTAATTTTACTTATTATAGAAAAAAAAGAAAGAAATCTATATAGTAATTAATATAAAAGATTTAAAATTTAAATATAATAATAGAATTATTAACTTAAAAACTAATTATTTTATAATTAAAATCTAAAAAAAGAAATTTAATATTATATATAACTTAGTACTATTAGAAAGTTATAATATTATATTAGAGCTATTATAATTATAAAATATAAACCTACTAATTAATTAATATACTAGCTATATAGAGTAATAATACTCTTTTAAGTATTTAAATTAGAATTAATAGAAATTAAAATTTTATTAGATATTAGAAAAATATATTTATTTTTTAATATCTAAAGATATTATTATAAAAAATAATAATAATTTATAATAATAAATAGATATAGTAATTATAGTTTTAATAGTATTATAATCTAGAATTATAAAAAACTTATTATAATAAGAACTAAGATAAATAATCTAGATTTTAGATTAAATATAGAAAGAAAAATAGTTTTTAAATATATTTTTAATACTAATTAATTAGAAATAGCTAATAAAAGAATAATAATAAAAATATAAAGTTAAGTATAATTAATAGAAAAAGAAAATAAAAAAACTATCTTTAGAACTATTTAATATTAAAATCTAAGAATAGAGCTAAATAAATAACTAATAGAAAGTATAATAGAATAAGAAAAGTAATATCTAATATAAATATATATAGATAAGATATTTAGAAAAAAAAGAATAGCTAAAGAATATTCTAGAAGAATATAGAATTTATAATAAACTATTTAAAAAAACCTTTAAAACTAGCTTATTAGAATATAGCTAGTAGAATTATAAAATCTCTATTATTAAAAAAGAAAAACTAGTTTTTTATAAACTTTATAATTTTATAAAATCTTAATTATAAATACTCTATAAATATATTAATAATATATTAATAAAAAACTATATATAATTATTAACTTTATCTATAGAATATTTTATAATATTTATACTAAAGAAAAATAATAAACTCTATTTAGTTATTAATTATTAATAACTAAATAAAATTATATATAAAAATAGAATATTTTTACTATTAATTATAGAATTTAGAAATTAATTATAGAAAAAATAATAGTTTATTATATTAAACTTTAAAAAAGCTTATAATTTAATATAAATTAAAGAAAAAGATAAATAGAAAATAATATTTAGAATAAAGTTTAATCTCTATAAGTATTTTATAATACTCTTTAGATTAATAAATATATTTATAATATTCTAATAAATAATTAATTAAGTATTTTAAAAGTATTTTAATATTTTTATAATTATTTATCTTAATAATATTTTAATTTTTTTAAATAATTTAAAAATATATAAGAAATATATATATAAAATCTTAAAGAAATTAGAAAATATAAAACTATTAGTAGAATTAGAAAAAATCTATTTTTATATATAAGAAATTAATTTTTTAAAATATATTATTTAATTAAATAAAATATAAATAGAATAAAATAAAATTATTATAATTAAAAAATAAAAAATATTAAAAACTATTAAGAAAATATAAATCTTTTTTAAATTTATTAATTACTATTAATAATTTATTAAAGATTATAAGAAAATTATTATATCTTTATATAATATTATTAAAAAAGAAATAGAATTTTAATAGAATAATAAATAGTAAAAAGTATTTAATAAAATTAAAAATTAAATACTTTTAGAACTTATACTATAGATATTTAATTCTATAAAGAAAATAGAACTTAAAACTAATACTTTAGATTTTATAATTAGTATATAATTTAGCTAAAGGAATAATAATAAAGTATTATACTTTATAGTATTCTTTTTAAAAAAACTATATAATATAGAATTTAATTACTCTATTTATAATAAAGAATTTATAATTATTATATATATATTTAAAGAATTTAAATATTATTATCTAGAAATAATATATAAGATTAAGATATATATAGATTATAAAAATATTTAATATTTTATTATAATTTAATAATTTAATAGAAAATAAATCTATTATATTAAATACTTATTTTAATTTAATTATAAAATAATATATTAAAAAAAATTAGAAAATAGAAAAATTAATATTTTTAGCTATAAATTAAAATATAAATAAATTATACTTAAAATAAATAAATAATTATTTACTATAAATAATAATAAATATTTAATATAAAAAACTTTAGAAATTATATTTAAGAAAATAATATATATTAAAGTTTAAATAAATATTATTTCTACTCTAGTTATTAATTCTTTAAATTTTAATAGTTTAATAATATAATTAAAGAATACTAATTATTATAATTATTCTAATATTAAAACTAGTTTAAGTTCTTTATATAGTTTATATTATATAGATTTAATTTATATATATATATTATATTCTAAAAATATATTATATTCTAAAAATATAATTTATATTTCTTTTTATAAATCTAGATAATTATAATATTATTTAATTTTATTATATATTTTTTTAACTTCTTAATATTCTAAGAATAAATATTTATAAATTTCTCTAATTAGTATTATTCTTACTTTCTATTATAATTTTTCTAGATTAGAAATAATATTTATTTAAACTTTAATATATATTA
>JAPDLB010000137.1:0-16472 GCA_027569935.1 Clonostachys sp. G952 | reverse complement strand
TATAGAGATAAATTAACTAATAATTTTATATAACTAACTTTTCTTATTTCTAAATAAGTATAATTTTAAATTAAATTAAAATAAACTCTAATATATTAATACTAAATCTAATCTAATAAAACTAATATTCTAATCTAAATATAATTAAAAATAATATAAAACTTAAATAATTAATTTTTAAAAGCTATTTTTATTCTAATTAATTTAATATAATATATAATATATTAAAACTATAAATTATATATTAAATTATAATAGATTTATATAAATAGATAGCTATTCTTAAGATATAGCTTTTCTTCTAGTTAGTTTTTATTCTCTATAAATACCTATAGTAGTACTAGATAGATTATATAATAAAGTAATAAATTAAATAGATATAACTACTAGATCTATAATATTAAAAATAGCTTTATTATTATAAATAAATCTTTAACTAATTAAAAAAGTATATAATAAATATAATTAATAAATAGCTATATTAGATTACCTTAGATAATAATTATTATTACTTTAAGGATTTTATTAGAAGTATTAACTAAATCCTAAAAGATTAGAATATTTATATTAGATATTATAATTATAAGTTTTAAGTTAGAAAGAAAAGATAATTATTACTATTAGATAATAAGCTTTTCTTTTTAGGAATTATAGTTATAGCTAGATTATTTATATATCTAGCTATATAAATAGCTCCTATTATTAGAGTTTTTAAGATATTAATATCTATATCTAGACTAAAAGTATAATATTTAACTTTATTTTATAGTATTAAAAGTTCAGATATAGACTATTAATTATATTCTTAAAAAATATATATTAGATTATATATTATCTAATCTTAGGATATATTTTTATTTATAGTAAAACTAATAGAAAAAAAATATATTATTTAATCTTAGAATATATTTTTATTTATAGTAAAACTAATAGAAAAAAAATTACTTAATAAATAATATATTTTCTATTAGTTTTATTATAAATAAAGATATATTTTAAGATTAAATAATATATAATCTAATATATATTTTTTAAGAATATAATTAGTAGTTTATATTTAATCTTTTAATACTATAAGATAAAATTAAATATTATACTTTTAGTCTGAGTATAAATATTAATATTTTAAAAACTCTAATAATAGAAGCTATTTATATAGCTAGATATTATTATAGATAAAAACTATCTCTAGAGACTATAGAAAATTAGTTTATAAAATAGTTTAATAGATTTATTTTATAGACTAATAGAATTAACTTTACTTTAGTAAAGTAAAGTTTTAAATAAAGTTCTAAGTAAAAACTATTATAAATACTCTAGTAAATATACTAATATATATATATATTTCTCTATATAATATAAGATTTAGTTTTAGAATTAGTATATAATAACTTTATAATTAGCTATTACTTTTCTTTTAAAAATTCTATAATAATAATTAACTAATTTATTATAATACTAAATATTATTAAATTAATTTTATTTAATTTAATTTTTCTATTTAATAAACTTTCTAATAATTCTATTTTATTTAATTCTCTTCTATTTAATAATATTAATTAAAATAAATATTTATTTATTTAATTTAAAAAACTATTTTAATTTAAATTAATTTAAATTAATATATTATCTATTAGTACTATATATAGTATCTTAGATTATAATAATTATTAAATACTAAAAGAATATTATTATAGTTCTCTATAAATATATTATTAAAAATTAGATCTATTTCTATACTCTTACTAGTTATAAAATAGAGTAATAGTTCTAATAGATATAACTACTAGATCTATATATAAAAGAGTAGCTTTATTATTATAAGTAAGTTTATAATAGAATATAGATTTAAATAATTAATATTTAAAAAGAGATTCTAATAGTTATTATTAATAATTACTATTATATATATAAAAACCTAGTTATTTATAATAACTAAGTTCTAGTTATAAAGGATAATTATATTAGAGATATTTATTATTATTATTATAAAAAGTAATTAGTAATAAATTATAAAGAAAGATAGTTAGTAATAATAAGCTTAAAGAGATATTATAATTAATTATAAATAATAAATATCTCTCTTTAGGATTTATAATTAAGTTATATACTTAATAAGCTTTTTTTAGAGTTTTTAGAGTTATTATTATTTATATTTTAGCTAGCTCTATATAATATAAGATTTAGTCTTAGAATTAGTATATAGTAACTTTATAATTAGCTATTACTTTTCTCTTAAAGATTCTATAATAATAACTAACTAACTTATTATAATACTAAATATTATTAAATTAACTTTATTTAATTTAACTTTTCTATCTAATAAACTTTCTAATAATTCTATTTTATTTAATTCTCTTCTACCTAATAATACTAACTAAATTAGATATTTATTTAATTTAAAGAACTATTTTAATCCGGATTAATTTAAACTAGTATATTACCTACTAGTACTATATATAATACCTTAGGTTATAATAATTATTAAGTACTAAAAGAATATTATTATAATCCTCTATAAGTATATTATTAAAGGTTAGATCTATCTCTATACTCTTACTAGCTATAAGATAGAGTAATAGTTCTAGTAGGTATAACTACTAGATCTATATATAAGAGAGTAGCTTTATTACTATAAGTAAGCTTATAATAAAGTATAGACTTAAATAATTAATATCTAAAAAGAGATCTTAGTAGTTATTATTAATAACTACTATTATATATATAAGGACCTGGTTATTTATAATAACTAGGCTCTAGCTATAGGGGATAATTATATTAGAGATATCTATTATTATTATTATAAGAGGTAGTTAGTAATAAGTTATAAGAAGAGATAGTTAGTAATAATAAGCTTAGAGAGATATTATAGTTAATTATAAATAATAAGTATTCCCCTTTAGAGCTTATAATTAAGTTATATACTTAATAAGCTCTTTTTAGAGTTTTTAGAGTTATTATTATTTATACCTTAGCTAGCTATATAATAAAAAGTAAAAAAAAATAGAGTTAAAGATTAAGTATAGATTAGAACTTAGTTAAAAATTAATTATATAGATTATATTATATATAGCCTGATCTTAGGATATTACTTTTTATATATAGTAAAAACCCCTAAAAAAAAAAATATCTTAGCTAGCTATATAATAAAAAGTAAAAAAAAATAGAATTAAAAATTAGATATAGATTAAAACTTAGTTAAAAACTAATTATATAGATTATATTATATATAGCCTGATCTTAGAATATTATCTTTTATATATAGTAAAAACTTCTAAAGATATAATATATTAAAACTATAAATTATATATTAGATTATAGTAGATCTATATAAATAAATAATTATTTTTAAAATATAGTTTTTCTTCTAGCTAGTTTTTATTCTCTATAAGTATTTATAGTAGTACTAAATAAACTATATAATAAAGTAATAAACTAAATAGATATAGCTATTAAATCTATAATATTAAAAGTAGTTTTATTATTATAAATAGATTTTTAACTAACTAAAGAAATATATAATAAATATAGTTAGTAAATAACTATATTAGATTATTTTAGATAATAGTTATTATTATTTTAAGAATTTTATTAAAAGTATTAACTAGGCTCTAAGAGATTAGAATATTTATATTAGATATTTATTAGTATACTAAATATCTCTAACTAGTAGTTATAGCTTATAAACCTATTATAGAGCAGTCTGCTTAGTTATAACTACTTTAGAACTAGCTTTATAATTAGTTTAACTCTATAGTTAGAATAATAATAGAATAAATAATCTTTATATCTATCTATTTATAAATATATACTTTAGAAAAGCTTTCTAATACTAATTAGTAGTTATATAGTAGCTATAGATTAGTAAAGAAAAAAAGATAGAATTTTCTAAATAGTTAGTTAAAAATACTCTTAAGATTAGCTATTAGTTCTATACTATAGAACTATATATAATATATAATATAATAATACTATTATCTTTTATATACTTTAAATAGTTATTTTAGAGTTTATTTATTCCTCTAATAATACTATTAGTATTAGAAATATCTCTAAAGAGTATCTTATTATATATATCTCCTTATTAATATAGATAGAAATAATTAATAAATATAGTACTATAAATAAGCTTTTCTTTAAAAGGAAGAATCTAATTAAGCTATAGTTAAAATAATTAAGCTATTATAATTATATAATCTATCTTATAAATATAGATTTTATAATAAATAGCTTTAATCTATATAACTATAGAATATAATTACTAATTAGAAGAATATCTCTATTTATAACTATAAACCTTAGCTAGTTAAAACTAGATAAAATATAATAAGTAGTAGTAATTCTTATATTATAAAGAATAAAAACCTTAATCTCTCTATTAAATATAATAAAATTATAATTAAATTTAAAAACCTAAGTTTAACTAGATATATATTAACTCTAATAATAAAAAGTATAAAATACTTAATATAAAGAAAATTATATTTATTTACTAGTTTTATAATTTCCTTAAAAAGAATAATAATTTCTATTTTTAAGAATAGAATTTCTCTAAATTAAATACTACTTAATTAATATTATTTCTAATTAAATAATTTAATAGCTAATATTTATATTTTAAATTAGAAAATAATAACTAAATAGTAACTCTAAGCTATTAGAATCTAGTTAATTTTCCTATTATAAAAAAATAATTAGAATTTAGTAAAAAAAATTATAATTAAAACTTAAAATCTAGGGTTTATACTAGCTAGCTAATTAATATTAATTTATAAAGAATTAAATAAAGATAGTAAAAGTAATAGAACTTATAAGATTTTAAACTTAGAGTATATAAAAAACTTTTAAAATTTTAGAACTTTTTTTCTCTAATAAGTATAAAAAAATCTATTTAAACTAGTATTAAAATTACTAAAACTAGATTAATTAAATAAATACTTTTTTATTTTAGAAATAAATAAACTACCTTCTAGTAGAGATCTAATTTCTCTAAGCTTTAGTTAAAACTATTTATAGAGATATTTTCTAATTAGTATAATAATTAATACTAATAGGAGTTTAAGTTTAATAGAAATAGTAAAATATATAGATTTAATAGTTTAATCTAATTCTTTTAATTCTAGTTAAATTCTATTTTTAAAGTAAAACTATTTTAAATAAAACTCTTTTTAATTCTCTTAAAGAGGAGCTAATTATAGTATAATAACTAAGGAAATAGATAAAACTAATAATTATTTTAAAGATAAACTTAAAATAGCTTTTAATAAAAGTTTAATAAAGATAGTATAAATTCTTTATACTAGGAATAATTATATTATAATAAAAACTAATAATATAAGAGTTATAGTAATAATACTATTATTAAAATTAGAGAATAACTAGAGCTAGTTTTATAAAAATAGAAAACTCTTTTAATTATTAAATAAACCCTAGTATAAACTAAATCTATTTTAAGAACTATATAAAAAACTAAGTATTATAAATTTAATAGTAAATAATCTAAATAATATCTATATTTCTAAATAGAAATTAATAAATATTAGATTATTTTAATTAAATAAAAATAGAAATAAAACTAATAATAAAAATATCTTTATAGATAAAAAACTAATAGTTTTTTAAAATATTATTTTATAGTTTAAAGCTATTAAAACTAAGTAAATATTATTAAGTACTATAAAAGCTAGTTATATTAAATAGAATTTATAATAGCTATTTTAGAATTTAGTATTAATATAATAGTATTAATAATTAGAAGAAATAGAGAAATTAAAAGTAAAAGTATTATATAAAACTTAAAAAGCTAAGCTTATTAAGGAATTTAATATATAGTTAGCTAAAGTATTAAAATAACTTATTAAAGAGAAATATACTATTAAGAATATCTATTTAGAAAGATTATTATAGAAATTTATAATTTTAATATTCTATTAAGCTAGAGTTTATAATAAAATAATAAATTTATAATTATTACTCTAAGTATATATAGTAATATACTCTAAGCTAAAGTAATTCTATATAATACTATTTAAAATAAATAATTTATCTAATTAGATCTATAAAATTAAAGAAAAATAATATAGTATTATAGAAAAACTAAGAGTAATTAATATATAGTTAAATAAATAGATTATTAATCTAACTAAAGTAAATATAGTATTTTTTTTTTTTTTAGGGGTTTTTACTATATATAAGGGGTAATATCCCTAGATCAGGTTATATATAATATAATTTATATAATTAGTTTTTAATTAAGTTTTAGTTTATATCTAACTTTTAATTCTATTTTTTTTTACTTTTTATTATATAGCTAGCTAAGGTATAGATAATAATAACTCTAAAAACTCTAAAAAGAGCTTATTAAGTATATAACTTAACTATAAGCTCTAAAGGGGAATACTTATTATTTATAATTAACTATAATATCTCTCTAAGCTTATTATTATTAACTACCTCTCCTTATAACTTATTACTAACTATCTCTTATAATAATAATAATAGATATCTCTAATATAATTATTCCCTATAGCTAGAGCCTGATTATTATAAATAATTAGGTTCTTATATATATAATAGTAGTTATTAGTAATAACTACTAGGATCTCTTTTTAGATATTAATTATTTAAGCTTATACTCTATTATAAGCTTACTTATAGTAATAAAACTATTCTCTTATATATAGATCTAGTAGTTATACCTATTAGGATTATTACTCTATCTTATAGTTAGTAAAGATATAAAGATAGATCTAATCTTTAATAATATACTTATAGAGAATTATAATAATATTCCTTTAATACTTAATAATTATTATAACTTAAGGTACTATATATAGTACTAGTAGATAATATACTAGCTTAAGTTAATCTGGATTAAAATAGCTCTTTAAATTAAATAAATATCTAATTTAGTTAATATTATTAGATAGAAAAGAATTAAATAGAATAGAATTATTAGAAAGTTTATTAGATAGAAAAGTTAAATTAAATAAAGTTAATTTAATAGTATTTAGTATTATAATAGATTAGTTAGTTATTACTATAGAATTTTTAAAAGAAGAGTAATAGCTAATTATAAAAATTACTATATACTATTTTTAAAACTAAGTCTGGAATTATATATTAGTAAATATAGTATATTCTTCTAAAGAGCTATAGAAAACTATTAGTAAGAAAGAAAATAACTATTTTATAAAATAGAAACTAATTAAAGAATAATAATAATTATAATAGCTATTTATAGAGATATAGTAAGAAGCTATACTATAGATAATAAAAAAGCTCTAATTAGTAGGATATAGAAGAAAGATTATTTAATAAAAGAGATTATCTATTAAGAGAATATTTTTAATAATTCTATAGAGAGAAAACTAGATTCTAATTATAAAAGTATATTTACTATAGATATAGAATTAAAAATAGTAATAGAATTAATTAGAATAAATATCTAAGATCTAATAATATAAATCTTATAGAAAAAGAAAAGGATTTAAAAAATAAAGAGTTTATACTTATTAAGGAATTTACTAATAATAAGAGTAAGTTAATAAATAAAGCTTTAGTTTTTACTAATAGAATTAAAATAATAGCTTTTATTTAGAAAAAGTAGATTCTAATATATATTTTATAAGAATAAATATTTATCTAAGTAATATTATAAAAAAACTAGATAATTAAAATAATTAAAAAGCTTAATATAATTAAGAGATTAGAAAAGAAAGCTAATATATATCTTAAAATATCTATTAAGTTTAATAATAAAGATAATTCTTATAAAGTATATATTAATACTAGTACTTTTATAATACTAATTAATAAAGAATAATTAATAAAATTTAGTAAAAATATATAGTATAAAAATTAATTACTTAAATAAGTAATAGAAATAAATTCTAACTTCTTAATCTTAGAAGTTATAATTTTTAACTTCTATATATCTAGAGTTACTATAAAAATAAAAGTTTCTAGTTATTTTATAGTTTTAATTAATATTATAATAAATTTAGAATTAAAACTCCTATTAGAAATTAGATTTCTATATAAATATAGAGCTAAAGTAGATTTTATTAATCTAAGTATTATTTTCTACTTAGTATATTATATAAAAATAAAAATAATTATCTTTAGATTTAGAATTTATTATAAAATAGATATAAGAGTTTAATAAAATACTAAGTTATAGTTAGAAGAAAAAGTATTTATAGTAATTAAATAGAGTATTATAAATAAAGAGTTTAGTATTTAAAAAGCTTTCTACTTTATTTTAACTTATAAAGTAGCTTTTAATATAATAATAGAGGGATTAAATCTATAACTAGTAGTTTTTAATAATACTTTAGATAAGCTATTAGTATTATTATATAACTAGATTATAGATAGAATTAAATATTATATTAGTAATAAATAAATAGTATTTATAAAGAAGGAGAAAATTAACTATCTCTCCCCCTTAGAGGTTAATTTTAATAATATAAATAAATATCTTAACTTTATTAATAAAGTAGTTATAAAAGATACTAAATAGTAGAGAAATTATCTAAATAGTAATATAAATCTAACTAATATCTAGCTACTAGTAATTAATAATAGTTTATTTAATTATAGAATCTTAAAATTAATAGAAATTTTAATAAGAAAGAATAAGTTTAGAGTCTATATAGTAAACTTTAATAAAGTATTAGTAGATTATTTTATCTAAATAATAGATAAATATAATATTTATAGGAATAGAGAAATAATTCTAATACTAGAAAAAATAAAAATAAAAGTAGAATTAATTAATAGTTAGTAGAACTAGAAAAGAATAATCTAATTATATCTTTTTAGATAAAAAGATTACTATTTTCTTAATAAAATCTATAATAAATTAATAGCTAATAGTAAAATAGAGCTAATAAATCTACTAGCTCTAATTATTTACTTAGTATTTATAGTTTAGTATATAATTAAAGGAAAATATAAAAAGAGAGTTATAATTAATCTCTAGCTATTAAATAATAATATAATACTAAATATATACTTCTTATTAAATTAGATAAATATTCTATTAAATATAAAAGAAAAGAAGTTTTTTATTATATTTAATATAGTAAAATTCTTCTTCTAGCTTCTAGTTTATATAAGATATAGGAATAGAATAATAATTATATCTAAAAGAGAATTAGAAATTTCTAATATTAAGCTAGAATTCCCTAATAATCTATTAGTATTAGAAATCTATTTTAGAATAGTAGAATAGCTCTAAAATAGTATATCTTAATATAATATAATAATAAAGCTATTATAAATATATAAAACTAGTTTAATAAAGAAAGTAAAAGAAAATAATATTATATTAGAAGGAGTTAATAAAATAGTATATAAAGTATATATAAAGAAATTAGTATTTAAACTAATAGATTTAAAAATTAAATTATTTTAAATACTATAAAAAGTACTTAGTAAATAATTTTTCTTATAGTATATAAATCTAAAAAAGTATTTTTTTATAAAAATAGATATATATAAGAAGGGATTTAATATATATATATTCTAATTAAACTATAAATAGAATAAAAAAGAAATTCTAAGAAAAGAAATTATATTTATAAAATTAAAGCTTATAATATTCCTATTAAGAATAACTTCTACTATTAAAAAAACTTATAGATTAATAGAAGTAGAAATTATAATAATAATATAAATAATCTGAAAATTAAGAAAAATAGTTTAATCTAGTTATTATCTAATTAATATAATTATAAACTATATAGTAATAAGAGGAATTATAATATATATCTTACTCTAAATAATAGATTTAAATAAAGCTAATTTAAAGTTAGTAAATATTATAAATTAAATATACTTTAAACTTAAAATTTTCTATATAGAGAGTAATTTTAATATAGTTCTAGATACTTTATTAAGATTACTAATTTAAAAGCTTAAATAGTATATAATAACTAAAAGTAATTATAATAAGTTATAATATAATATTATAAAAGATATTTTTCTACTCTAGAAAGAGAAAATAATTAGAATTAAAATAAAACTAAATTATATTATAATAAGTATAAAAATAGTAATAGATTTAATATTTATTAGAAGGATTTTATAGAGATATAAATTAAATCTAAAATATATAAAAATTATAGAATATCTAAATAAAATTAAATATATAAAATCAGTTAGAAAAAACTAAAAAGCAGTAGTAGCTATTAAACTAAAGTTTATATTAAATTTCTCTCTAAAGTAGTTTAGTTTAGAGAAAAATAGCTTATTATTTTACTTAGTAGGAAATAGCTAGTAATAGCTTTATATTCTATAAAACTATATTTTTAACTTATTAGAAAGTATATATAATAAAAAGTATTATTTTAATATAAAAAGAATAATAATAGAATTTAATAAATATTAAATTTATAGTTTTATAAAAATAATATATAAATATATTAATTTCTATTTAATTTATTAAGAAAATAGAATTAGTAAAAAACCTCTAATAAGAAAGTTAAAGTTAATTTAAATATATTTATAGCTATTTTATATTATTATATTAGATTTTATTATTAATCTACTAAAAATTTCCTCTATAGAATCTAAATAAGTTAAAATAGAATTTAATACTTTTAATACTTTATATATTATAATATATATATTTAGTAAAAAGATAATTCTAATACTAGATAATATAAGATATATAGCTATAAATTAGATAGAAGTTATTCTAATTAAGCTACTTTTAGCTAATTAGAATATATTAAAGTAAATCTTAAATAATAGAGATTTAAAGTTTATTAGAAAGATCTAAAGAGAAATCTTTTAAATTCTATAGATAAAGCTACTAATATTAACTATCTATTACTCTTAGATAGATAGTATATCTAAGAGAAAGAATTAGATAATTAAGATTATAATTTAATATTATATATTTACTAATTTATTAATTCTATAGATTAAGCTTTTATTAGTATTATAATTTAGTTTTAATAATATAAAAAATAATATACTTAGTTACTTTTTAAATAAGTTTATAATAGGATTTTAACTATTT
The DNA here is from genome assembly GCA_027569935.1 of Clonostachys sp. G952. Classification (NCBI taxonomy): domain Eukaryota; kingdom Fungi; phylum Ascomycota; class Sordariomycetes; order Hypocreales; family Bionectriaceae; genus Clonostachys; species Clonostachys sp. G952. The sequence continues at coordinate 5,440 of JAPDLB010000137.1, read as the reverse complement.
TTAGATCTAGATATAGCTAAAGAGTTAGTATTAGAGCTTAATAGAAAAACTAGTATAACTTTAGAAGTTCTTTAAATAATATACTAAAAGAAAGCTATATTTCTATTAGATATAGTAGCTATATTAATAAAAGAGAAATATAATAGATAGAGAACTTCTATTAACTTTTATAAAGATAATATAATATATCTTTAGCTTTATAATAAATACTATCTATTTAGAAAACTAAAAAAGAAATAATTTTAAATAAGATTAAGTTTATAGAAAGTAGAGAAAGTAATTTACTCTTAGATAATTAAATTAAACTTTCTTATTTACTATAGTATCTATCTAGTAGTTTTTATAATATAGCTATAGAAACTAATATAAGGAAAAGATTTATATAATAGAACTTCTTCTAAACTTAATCTAATTAAATTTAAAAAAGTAGAAGAGAATAATATATATAAAGTTAAATATATAGTTAGTTATAAAAAAGCTAGAAACTATATAAATTAAATAGAATATCTTATATATTAGAAAAAATAAGGAAATTAGTATAATTTATATATAAAGAAAAGAGATTTAATTATTAGATCTTAGAATTTATTTTAGAAATATAGAACTAGTTTAAAAACTACTAATTCTAATTACTAGTTTTATATATTTAAATAAATAAGAAGTTAGAGTAAATAATAATATAATATAAATTATTTAGAGTAATATATATATAATAAGCTATTAATAGCTAGTAGTAAACTATATTTATAAAAAGTAGAAGTTTATATTATTAAAATAAATATAATTTATAATAATAATATATATACTCTATTATATAGTATAAATAACTATATATAAATAGATATTAGATTAATATTAAATCTATATTATTTCTAATAAAAACTTTCTATAGTAGTAAATATATACTATACTTATAGAGATAAATTAACTAATAATCTTATATAACTAACTTTTCTTATTTCTAAATAAATATAATTTTAAATTAAATTAAAATAAATTCTAATATACTAATATTAAACCTAACCTAATAAAACTAATATCCTAATCTAAATATAACTAAAAATAATATAAAGCTTAAATAATTAATTTTTAAAAGCTATTTTTATTCTAATTAATTTAATATAGTATATAATATACTAAAACTATAAATTATATATTAGATTATAGTAGGTCTATATAAGTAGATAGTTATTCTTAAGATATAGTTTTTCTTCTAGTTAGTCTCTATTCTCTATAAGTACTTATAATAGTACTAAATAAATTATATAATAAAATAATAAACTAAGTAGATATAGCTACTAGATCTATAATATTAAAAGCAGTTTTATTATTATAAATAGGCCTTTAACTAATTAGAGGGGTATATAATAAATATAGTTAATAAATAGCTATATTAGATTATCTTAGATAATAGTTATTATTACTTTAAAGATCTTATTAGAAGTATTAACTAGATTCTAAGAGATTAGAATATTTATATTAGATATTATAGCTATAAGTTTTAAGTTAGAAAAGAAAGATAGTTATTACTATTAAATAATAAGCTTCCCCTCTTAGGGGCTATAGCTATAGCTAGATTATTTATATATCTAGCTATATAAATAGCTCCTATTATTAGAGTTTTTAAGATATTAATACCTATATTCAGACTAAAAATATAATATTTAACTTTATTTTATAATATTAAAGGTTTAGATATAGACTATTAATTATATTCTTAAAAAATATATATCAGATTATATATTATCTAATCTTAGAATATATCTTTATTTATAGTAAAACTAATAGAAAAAATATATATACTCTTTAAAAGCTCTATATTATTTTTCTTCTTTATATACTCTAATTTTACTAAATTATAGTAGAAATAGAAACTAACTATAGTTTTTCTTCTAATAATTTTATTTTTATAAAAATAAACTTAGAGAAAGCTAATTTTTCTATATTAAAAATAGTTATTAGAAGAGTTTATTCTAATTATATTTACTAGAAACTTAATAGCTTTTTACTAACTTTTATAGAATACTTATTAAAATTAATAAGTAATAAATTATATTAGTTAATAATTTATTATATCTTAGAACTCTTAAGCTATATTAAGAATTATAAAGCTATTATTAATTTTAATAATATTAAAAAGAATATTAAAAGTCTATAAATAGTAATAGATTTAAAAATTATTAAGTAAGATATAATAAAAGATTATAATATATAGAAATATTTTAATATAGTTACTAAAAATAATATTTATATTAATATTACTCTAAGAATACTATATAGTTTTATTATATCTTCTTAATATAGATTTAAAAATAATAAGAGTTAAACTAACTAAACTAAAGGGATAAATAATCTAGATATTCTTATTATCTCTAAATAGAACTTAACTATAATTAAGATAGATAATACTTCTATTATTTATATCTAGATTAAAGCTAAAACTATAGATACTAATTAGAATAAAGAAATAGCTAAATCTAATATCTATTATATAGTTTTAAGTACTATTAGTAAAGCTAATATATTTATAATAACTTCTATTAAAAAAAGAGTTATTAAATCTTTTTATTATTACTAAAGGATTATTAAATACTTTAATAAAAAGAATAAAAAAGTTTATAAAACTATTAGTAAAAAAGATATAGAGAATATTAATATAAAGAATAATAAAGATATTCTTAATAAAGAAAACCTTAATAGAAAAAAGTTTAATAAGAATTCTATCTAAATAAACTTATATAAAATAGTTATTAAAATTAGTAATAAATAGAATATTAATTCTAATCTTAATAAAAATAAAAATAATAATAAATTAGAATAGAATATAATCTAGATAATAAAAAAGAAATCTATTAAGCTAGAGTATTATATAATAGATTTTATTAAAATTAATAATTACTAGAAGTAGATCCAGAGTATTAAAGTAGATATTATTAATATTAGATTTAATTTTATTCTAAGCTTTAGTATTTATATCTAAGCTATTATATTTAATTATAATATAATAAGAGCTAAACTAAATAATAATAATAATAAGAGTTTTAATAAACTTTAAAAGAAATATAATATAATAATCTAGTATTTTAAGAAAATCTCTAAAGAAATTAGAAAATCTAAATTAGACTATATTAATAAAATATTCTTTATCTATTATATAAAAGCTACTATTAAAAGAACTATTAAAATAAAGATTAATAAGTTTTATAATCCTACTATAGGAATTACTAAAAAGTATATTAAAGTTCTTATACTATTAAAAATTAATATTCTTATTTTATATTTTTTAGTTTTTTACTCTTTTAATATATAGATTATAATAATATTTATATTTATAGATTAAATAGATTTAATAGTTTATAGAAAAATAAAATTTTATAATAGAATTTAGCTATAGTTTACTAAAGAAAATATTAATCTAATTATAGTAATAAAGAAGATTACTAATTATAATATAGAAGTTAATTAGCTATAGGAGTTTATTAAAATACTATATATTAAAACTAACTAAGTTATTAATAAGATTATTACTATTAATAAGAAGATAGCTTCTATTAATAAATAAATAGATACTTTTAATAATATAGCTATTAAAAGAATAAATAAAATAGAGATTTAGTAAAAAATCTATAGAAGTTCTATTAATAAGCTAAAGATTATTAATTAATTAAAAGATTTAATACTACTATTAGAGATAGCTATATAAACTAATATTTTTAGTAAGAATATTTATTCCTTAAGTAATATAATTAATATACTAATATTAACCCTATAAGGGTATTTTTTTATAGAAGATATAAAGTATATTATATATTAGAATACTCTAAATAAAATAAATAATATAATAGTATTAATAAAGAAACTAATTAAAACCTTTTAAACTAATAATCTAATTATAGAATCTATAATCTCTATCTTAAAGAGAATAATTCTAATTAGAAATATAGTTAAAAATCTTATAACTCTATTAAAGTTAGCTAACTAGAATAGAATTATTTCTAAAAATATAAAACTAGTAATACTAACTAAATATAATATCTTAGAGATAAATAGTACTAAGAAAAAAAACTATAAAAAATAGAATAATAGTTTTTAAATTAGCTTAGTAGAATTAGAATCTAGAGTAAAAGAAAATAGTATATAGATTAAAAGTAATATAAATAGAAAATAGTAAATAGATAATTAAATTAAATTAAGTTAAAATTAGAAGGAGAATACTATACTATTAGACTAATAAAAGCTATATAATAATCTTATTTAATATAAGGTATATAGAGATTAAGAAACTTTTTCTTTATATATTAGAATATATATAATTATATATAGTTCTATTTATTAAGCTGAATTAACTATTAGAATAATAGGTTTTTTCTTTAAAAATAGTACTTATAGTATTATAAATAAGTTTTTCTTTAAAAGGAAGAATCTAATTAGATTATAGTTAAAATAATTAAACTATTATAATTATATAATCTATTTTATAAGTATAGGTTTTATAATAAATAGCTTTAACCTATATAACTATAGAATATAATTACTAATTAGAAGAATACCTCTATTTATAACTATAAACCTTAGCTAGTTAAAGCTGGATAAGATATAATAATAAAACTACTTTCTTTCTTAACTATAAAATCTTAAGAGTTTAGCTTTATAGAATATTCTCTTTTTTCTAATTCTAAGAAGAGATAAGAAATCTCTTATATCTCTCTTACTATTACTCTAATCTCTCTTTTATTAGAATTCTTTTAAATAAAGAATTTTATCCTCTAGATAAAAATAGAACTCTATATACTTCTATTATAAAATCCTCTATATATTTTAAATTCTATATTCTAAATAAATATAATAATATTATTAATATAAACTCTATTTATAATATCTCTTTTTAAATATAATAAAATAGAAAAGGTTTTTAATATAACTAAGCTAATAAAGATCTATATAAATAGTATTAACTAGATAAACTATTTAATTTTAATAATCTAGATTATTATTATTATATTTATTAATATATATATAGTATAATATATATACTACTATAAATATATTAAGTTATATAATAATAATCTATTAGATAAGTTTATATATAACTTTAGAGATTAGTTATTAGAAAAGTTTATATTTCTAAATCCTAATATTACTAAGGAGCTGAAATATATACTATATTATAATAGTATATATACTAGATCTCTAAATAATATATTTAAAATAACTTTTAATAATATATAAGAACTAGAAAATCTATTAGAATAACTAAGAAATATATAATTTCTTTTAAATACTTTTAATTTAGATTTCTAAATATTCTAATTATAAAAGTAATATAGAAAGTTATAAGAATATAAACTACTAATATTATAATTACTTTAATAAAAAAGTATAATCTATATAATTAAAATTAATAAAATAGAAATACTCTAATAGATTTTCTAGTTCTTAT
>JAPDLB010000136.1:0-16570 GCA_027569935.1 Clonostachys sp. G952 | reverse complement strand
CTCTTTTAGATAGTTATTAATATAATTATCTATATATCTATTATTACTAGCTTTATAATACTTATATATTAATAGTAACTTATATTATATAGCCTATAATAACCTGATTATACTACTTAGAATAATATCTAATTAGTTTAATCTAACTTACTCTAGACCTCTGTTCAGTATAAGTTATCTAACCGTTATAAGGTTCTATAAGGTAGAGATAGTAACTAACTTCTATATCTAGATAATACTAACTATATTTAGCTAGGGTATTAAGTATACTATCTATATAATAAACAGAGAACTTATTACTATTATAAGCAGTATACTATAGCTAAATAGAATAGATAACTAGAGCCTATATAACCCCTGTTTTAAGATATATACTATAATAATTAATATAGAGCTTCCTAGCCTATTAGCTATAGAGGCTATAAGTAGGAGTATATATATATACTAGTTTATTACTACTATTATTAACTATAAGCCTAATAGGTATTAGATTACTATTATCTTTAACTAGCTCTTTAGATATCTATATATTCTAAATACCCTAGGGCTCTATAATAAAGTATAAGTAAGATAAATAGCTAATATTATATAAGCCTGGTATTAATTTAATATAAACCTAGGGTTCCTTACTAGTATTATTAGAATCCTAATCCTTCTTATCTTATAGATAGATAACTAGTTTTATAGCTATCTTATAATTATTAATCTAATATTAATACTATATAGTCTTATTAGCTAGTAATATCTAGCCTCTTTTAATAGATAATATTAGGAATATACTATAGTTAATAGTAATAAATATAATAATATATAGAAGTCTAGTACCTCCCTTACCTTCTATATCCCTAACTAGATATATAGTACCCTAACTACAGAGAATAGTATAAAGTATATCTCTATCTTAATTAATATAATAATATATAATAAGCTCGGGATAATTAATAATAATAAACTAGTCTATATACTAGGCTATAAATAGCCCCTTAAGTAGCTATACTTTATCTTCTAATCTGTAGATATATTTTAACCTATAATCTAATTAATTAGTAGTATAACTATAGGGCTAATTAGTATATAGCTTATCTATATCTTTAACCCTGCTATAATATATTTACTAGCTAGTAGATAGCTAATATAGAACCTCAGACCCCTTAGTATAAGAATTATATCTCTAAGCTTCCTAGAGCCTGATACTGGAATAGTAAATATACTATACTAATTACCTTATAAGTTCTATATAGCTTTAGTAAGAACTAATATAGTTTATTAGAACTAGGATAAAAAGTAGTACTAGCTACTAGTAATCTATATTCCTAATATAGATATAGAGTTAAGTAACTAGATAGTCTATAGATTCTATAAATATAAGTAGTATAGTAGTAATATATATATATAGTACTAGTATAAGTAGTAGTAGTATAGAATCTAGTAGGAGGCTATAAGCTCCCTAGGTAAAATATAAATAGGAGGACTTATTCTATATATTATACAGAGTAATATAATCAGACTTATATTCCTATAGCCTCCCTTTATATATTTAAATAGTAATATATAATATAATTATCTATAGTAGAAAATATCCTCTACCTGATTTATTACTATAGGTAGTATCTATATATCCGGATATCTTAGTAGCCTTCTGTATAGCTAGGATCAGCTATTATCTATAATAGTAGTTAACTAGTAGAGAGCTAATCTAGCTACTTACTGTTAAAGATAATAGTATCTCTATATACTAGCTCTAGTAATTAGTTATTATAATAGTTAGATTATAAGAGATCAGATTAGTTATCTACTATTCTAATAAGAGATTACTATAGGCTGAACTTCTCCTTCTTCTATTATAATAGTTAATTACTATAAACCTAATATTATTATTTTATATTAGGAATAAGCAGCTAGTATACAGCTAGCCTAGTAGTTATCCAGAAGTAATAGCTGATTTATAGAGATCTAATATAGCTAGCCTTATACTATAGTAAGTAATATATAAACTGCTATAGCTAATATACAGAATAGTAATATACTAGGTATATATATATAGGTTTTAATATAATATAAAGTATAACTATATAATTCTATATATTATTATAAGATTATTTACTCTAGTACTTCTCTATAAATAATTTAATTACTACTATAACCTATAATCAGATTATACTTTTATCTTATTTAGTTCTATTTCTATAATTACTATAATCTCCCTATTAGTATTAGAATTAAAATTAGAACTATAATATTATTAGTACCTATCTATAGAGTAATATAAGCTCAGCTTATAGAATATATTATAAGTCTATAACTCTTAGTAAGTTATTTCTCTACTAATCTTTATTCTTACTTTATTATTAGCCCTTTAAATATTCTATCTGAACTTAGTTTAGATTAGTAGGAATTCTCTACTTCTGAATCTTATAGACTTTAGTTCCCTTATTAATTACTTCTTATTAGTTAGTATTTCTTCTTCTACTACTATAGAGTTTTCTCCTTAGGAGCTAGAGCTTAGGACTTAGAATTATTAGAAGTATATCTATATTTACCTTCTGCTAGGTTTATACTTATAATAGATAAAGATAATAAAAAAATAAGAAGAAGAATAAGGAATAAAGATAAAACAGATAGATCTAGTATCTTTTACTTATACCTCTATAGCTTAGTAATCTATATAAGAGACTATAGAGTAGTAGGGGGAGAAGAAAGGAGAAGGCTAAGAGATATATTACTAAGTTAGACTTCTTCTTATATATATATAAGGGTTACTAGCTAGAGAGATTATATATATTCCCTATATATATTCTTTCTATTCTATTATTAAATAAATACTATAATTCGGGGAGAGAGAGAGTTTATTTACTTTCCTCTTCCCTCTAAATTATAAGAAGTAGCTATATAGGATCTTCTAGTTCTTTTATCTTTTTACTATAACTAGTATTTAAGTATAGGTTTAGTATATTTTATCTTACTATAGATTTCTAATAGATCTATCTAACCTAGTAATACTCTATTCTTTATCTTGCTTTTATAGCTAGTTAGTAGTATTTATATTAGTATCCCTTTATTATATATTTATTTTAATAGTTAATAATTAATTATAATTTAGGCTTCTAGATAAATACTTTATCTATCTAAGGAAAAGCTTTAGATTATTAGAATTAGAATAGTTTATCTTATTCTATATTCTTATTATATTATATATATCTCCTTATAAACTAACTATATATATATATTTATATAGCCTATATAAAATACCTACTATATTTCTTATAGTATCCTTAGCTAGAAATATAATCCCCTCTAGCTTCTTTACTCCTTTATTATATTTTATATACCTTAGGGAGTATCTCCTACTATTAACTCCTAGACCCTATATATACTATCTCTCTCCTATACTACCTAGGCTAAATAGAGACTATTCTATATTATTTATTATATATAAACTATTTAGCTATTACTATCTAATCTATTACTAAGTATACTAAGTATAGCCTCCCTATTAGGAAGTTAAAGTTCTAAGGTATATTAAGTATATATATATATATATAGTAAATTATACCTAAGAGCTAATTCTAAGGGTTTAAACTTATTATAATACTATAAGCCCCTCTACTTAATAATATAAATAATAATACTACTTTATTTAAGAAGATCCTTTAGTAGCTATTTAGATTATAAGAGTATATTAAGCTAGTATAGAATAACTTTATAGATATAGTATATACTAAGTATATACTTTATATTAGTATTAAAGTTATATATATCCTACTAGATAATTATCTATATAGATACTAGTAAGGTATAGTAGAGAATTATAAGTAGTTTATATTAATCTATATTAGTTTTCTAAATAATAGCTTTCCTAGTAGTAATAGAATAAGTTTCTATTTCTCTCTCTCTAAGAAACTTTAGCTTAAGAATAGCTTTTTATTAATATTAAATAAGTAGGCCTAATATTCCTACTTACTCTAGCTTAAGTATAAAAGTATTAAAGATATAAATAATATACTACTAGCTACTCTTAAGAAGAATATTATAACTATAGAAAAGATAACTCTAGATATATAAAAGGATTCAGACTATAAGGGTAGATATAATATTATTTAGTAAAATAGCTTATAGGAGCTAAAGTTAGTACTAGTTATTATTTATACCTTTAGTATCCTACTTAAGTAGAATCTATATATTTTATATTAGATTAGGTACTAGTTTAAATAGATAGATTTACTCTATAAAATATAAGAATATCTACTAGATAATAAAACTCTATTTATATAATAAGTAGTATAACTATAGTAGTTTCTTCTTAGGATTTTCTATTACTAGAGATTAGTTTATCTTAGATTACTATATATAGTATAGCTTATTAATAAATATCCAGTCTATTCTTATACCCTCTAATCTCTAAGTAACCTACTATAGATTATAATAGTACTCTATATATTCTAATTCTAATATTTAAAGAAAAGTAGAAACTTAGCTATTCTCTATATCTATATACTTTATATACTTCTATATATAAGTATTTATATAGCTCTTATTTATAATATATTAGGGTTTTAATACTACTATCTCTAGGCTTTTAGCTTAATAAAAGAAACCCCTCTATATATTACTCTTCTAATAGCCTAGCTATATTAGTAAGTATAGAGGGAAAATAATAATTTTATATTTAGAGTATAGTTTTACTCCTACTATTTATAGTTTACCTCTAGAGAGTAGTTTATATCCTACTACTTACTTCTTATCTCTTCTTCTTCTTCTCTCTCTACTTATTCCCCTATTATACCTTTCTCTATTATCTATTTTAGAAAAGAATCTATTTAATCCTTAACCCTAGCTAACTAGCTTACTACTTCCCTTCTATATCTCTAAAGTACTACTAGTAACTGATAATAGTATATAGATTCCTAGTTTCTATATTCCCCTAGTCTATATACTTAGATAGCTTCCTTTAGTAAGTTATAATATATAGTAGAGAATAATAGTTATAGCTTTCTAGCTAATAAAAGAGAAACCTCTAGATAAGCTATTATATATATAATAGTAATAGATCTAAGTAGCTACTCTAATAAGAGTAAGATCTTCTTATAAGTAAATAGGCCTATAAGTTTATCTATAAGAGAGAGCTAGTAGTATATATTTACTTAACTACTACTAATAAAGTTCTATATTAACCTACTAAATAAAGATACTATTAGCTTTAATTATATAAAGCTTATTATTATTAATTATCTAGCTAAGGCTAGTAAAATAAATATCTCTTATCTATATATAGATAGTTATAGTTTTAATATAGCCCAGGCCCTATATAAAGGGATAATAATTATATAATAGTCTAGTTAGAATAAGATAGAATTTCAGCTTTAGAAGTAATAAATATCTTATAATATTTTTTTTTATAATAGAGGTTATTCTATAAGCAAACTCTATATTACTAGAGCTATTAGTAGTACTATATAATAGTACTTTATACTTAAAGTACTAGTAAGCTAATATAATAATAAAGCTTTTCTCTTTTAGAACTAGGGGGAGCTCTAAATTAAGAGATTTATTTACTACTAGGAGTAGTTCCTAAGATAGCTCCTCTAGTCTAAGGCTAGTAATATAGAGGTAGGGAGTAATAGAGATAATACCCTTCTTAATTAGATAATAGAGTAGAGATATAAGATATAGAGTAAGATATAAAGGAGTATTAAGTATCTCTCCTTAGTAGTAGAACTAGTAAGAGATATAATAATTAGTTTTAATAAGGGAATTAAGCCCCTAGATTAGAGTAGTATATTAGTTCTAGTAGATAAATATATCTAGTACCTTTCTATTATATATTCCTACCTACTATATATATAGAAGAGTTTAAGTATAAAACTAAATAATAGTAGAAGAAACTATATCTAATATCTTAATATAATAAATATAAAAGGTTAATATAAGCTTTACTAGCCTAGGGTAGAGTTATATAAAAAGTAAAGTTTATAAACCTTTATATTAATAACTTATATACTATTAGGATAATCTCTAGAGTAGCTATTATCTATACCCCTAGATTTATATAGGTTATTAGTATACTCTATCTATAGCCTAGTAAAACTAAAGATCTTATAATTAATATATATAGAGCTAGCCTAATATCTATACTAGAGATCCTACTTAATAGTAGCTCTAATATATATATCTATATATCAGGCTATATAAGAATATAGTAGAAAACCCCTATTAACCTAGATACTTAAAAAGAAGGAGAAGTATTCAGATAGTATCCTAATAGTAGAGTATATAGTAGGGAATATAATAATAAGCTTACTATAAGAATTCTACTCCTATTACCTCTTAATATTATTAATAATTAAAGAGTTATAATAGTTAAACTATATAGAGTTCTATAATCCTACTTTCTTTTAAAAGATAATAGATAGGAAATTATATAGAACTAATAGTAATTTTTAGAGGTAATAGTATAATTATAAAAGATTCTATAGTTTCTTAATATATAAGTTAGTCTTTCTTAGTATTATATAAACTATTATATCTAGCTTATAGTACCTACTTATTATAATTATATAATAGCTTACCCTATATCCTAGTATAGGGAGCCCCTTAAAGATATTATTAGCTTATATATATATTATAGATTACTAGTTTTAAATAGGAAAAAGAGAGATTATATTTTTAAGTATAGGGTTAGCTTATAAATAACTTACTAACTATATATATTATATTATTAATAGATACTATTTCTCCTAATAGTTAGCCTAAGATAAAGTAATTAGATATAAAATTCTAGAGTAGTTAGATAATAATAATAATAGTCTAGCTCTCTTTATTAAGTCTTTTTAGAATAATATTAAAATACCTCTTATAGTTAGATACTATTATCTATTATAATAATAACCTAATTATAATTAATATTATAATAGTTAGATTATAAATAAGCTGCTTAATATTTATAGCTAGAAGGACTCTAATATACTTAAAGTAGTTTATTACTAGTTTCTTCCTCTTATAATTAGTCTGAATTAGCTTATTAAACCTATTATTAAGAAAAAATAGTATATTAGTAAGTAGAAGGGAGAAGTTTATTCTGCTTTATATAATCTAGCTCTTACTAGCCTACTATAGCTTCCTATAAACTATCTCTATAATAAAAGAGTCTTTAAGAGCTTTATACTTAAGGGTACTATATAAGATACTACTTAAGGGTAATATAGTTAAATACCTTATAGCTATAATAGAATCTATAGAGCTAACTAATTATATTAGTATCTGTAAAATCAGGTAGCTAGATATTATACTAGGGATAATCTTAATACTAGTAGTTTAGAAAGTACTTACTAGTATATTTACCCAGGTCCTATTAATAATAGTATTAGTAGTTAAAATAAGAATAAGAGCCTATATAATCTATAGCTATATATTTAATAGGGAGGAGATAGTCTATATATTCTCCTAGTTACCTCTAGGATTATAAGCTTAATAGATACTCTTTATAAAGTCTTTTAGAGCTAGATTCTTAACCTTTATATATATACCTTTAAGCCTATCTAGACCCTAATATAGCTATCTTATAAGAGTATTAATAGCTTTATTTAAGAAGGGCTAGTCTAATACCTACTATCTATCTATTATTTTAACTTATACCTTAAAGTACTTAATTATACTTATATTACTATAGTAGCTAGTAATAGTCTTATTTATCTAGTATTAGTACTATAAGCTAAAGTAGTTAATAGTCTATAGTATTTATACCTTAGTTAGTATCTGAATAAGAAATATATTAATATTATTAATATTCCTAAGTATCCTACTACTAATCTAATTAAACTATATCTAGCTAAGATAGTTCTTAGCTATAGTTATACTATAATAATAGTAAAGTATAATAGAATAGAGAAGCTAGGGGTACTTATTATTCTTATAGAGCTAGAGGGCTAGATTAATATAGTTATCTATAGAGCTTATATTAAGGATCTAGGAGCTGATCTATAGTTATTTACTATAGAACAGGCTCTATAGTATATCTAATAAGCTAAAGATCCTTAGAGGGAGAACCTGTTATTACCCTATAAAGTAGTAGTATCTAAGCTTATCTAATACTACTATACCTTTTAATAGTATTAGGCTAAGATTCTTATTTCTAGCCCTTTTAAAATAGATCTTAATTTTATATAGAGCCTGCTTAAATATCCTAGTATAGGTATTCAGAATATCTAGGAATATATTAATAGGAAAGTTATATAGGAGGGAGATATATAGACTAATCTTAGTATAGAAGAAATATAATAACTAAATAATAGATAGAAGAGTATATATAAATATCTAATTTATAGAGATTAGATAGTAGATCTTAATATATATAACCTGCTCTATATAGAAAGCTACCTATTAGATCCAGATTATTTTATCTATATATTTCTTTTTATATATAAAGAACTACTAGGTATTAGAGTAGTAGCTAGTAGTATTCCTCTAGAGTCTTTATAGTATTAAGCTTTACTAGTTTTAAACTCTATATAATATAGCCTATACCTCCTCTAGTAGTAGTATATATATAGCTATAGTAAGCTCTTAGATAGCTAGGAGGCTCTTAGATATAGCTTAGATTATATACTTAATATTAGAGTAGCTATAGAAGTAAACTACTAATATAATATTAATACCCTAATTATTCTTACTTATTCTATACTTAACTATAGAAAGAATTTTATTTAGAAATAGTAGTTTATCTAGTAATAAAAAGTTTCTAAAGTATAAATTAAAGCCTAGTAAGTAGAATTTAAAGGTATTAGTATAATTATAAATAGCTATTAACTTCTACTAGTCTGCTAGTAGAGTATATAGTACCTATTTAGATTATTCTCTATATATATACTTCTTAGTATAATTAATATTAGCTACTAGGGTATAAAAAAGATACTAAATACTCTTTATATTAAATACTACCTTAAAGCTATCCTAGAGCTAATTAAGTCTATTAATATAATCTTACTTAAATCTATTACTCTATAATATATTAGGATTTAGCTAGCCCCTAGTACTAGAGTCTACTATTAAGCTTAAGAATATATCTAATAATAAGCTAGTTAATAGAGATTCTAATATAGTATTAGGCCCCTACTAATAGCTATTACTATAGATTACTCTTAAGCTTAAGGATAGATCTAATAATAATCTAGTTAATAGAGACTTATATATTTTACCCTTACCTAGTATACTATTAGATCTCTACTAGTAGCTACTATTATAGATTACCCTTAAGCTTAGGTATAGGTCTAGTAATAGCCTAGTTAAAGGAGATTTATATACTTTATTCTTATCTAGTATAGTATTAGAGCTCTAATAGTCTCTGGAGCTAGTAGTTACCCTCTAGTAGCTACTTAAGCTTTAGTCTCTTAATCTAGGTCTTAAAGGAGAGCTAGAGAGTATTTTACCCTTATTCAGACTATCTTTATAAAAGTAATTAATCTCTAGCTTAATTAGAGTAAATATCTCTCTTATCTTAAGATAAATCTGAATATTAGCTCTATAGTTATAGATATAAAAAGTAGGCTAGTAGTATCTTTAGAAGATATTATAGTATTACTACTTTATAAAGTTTACTTAGCCTGCTATAAAGAGTAACTAGAACTAAGACTATTTTAGTAGTATAAATAATACTATCTTATAGTCTGAGAGTCCTTAGAATATCTTAACTAATACTCTTATTAGATTAGATAAATTAAAAACCTTCTTAATATAATTATAGAGTACTTTAGTATAGTATTTCTTTACTACTATTTTATTATTAGCTCTCTTTAAACTATTAAACTACTTAGAGAGAGTATTCCCTATAGGGTATATAATAAGAAACTAAATATTATACTATCTATCTATAGCTAATCTAAATATATAGTTAGTTAGAGGGAACTCTAGCCTCTCTATAGTATATTTAGAACTATATAGTATACTTTAGTATATAAATATAAAGTTAATATTAGTAAAGAAGCTACTACCTCTATTAGTTATAATCTAGTTATTATTAAGTATATATATAATAGAGTATATAGATATTCTAATAATACTTAGTATATCTAAGAAGAGAAAAAAGATAATCCTATTAGTATTACTTTCTCTAATCTTCTTAAACCCTAGCCTTTCTAAGCTATAGTTAATTTAGTTATTACTATATATCTAGTTAATAGCTATTATAATTAAGAAATCTATACTCTATATTTCTTTAATAAACCTCCTTACTTAGGGCTATATTAGTATTTACTAGTAACTATATAGCTATAGCTAGGGAATAGAACTAGCTAAATAGAAATCTGAACTTATCTAATATAAGTATATTATTATATATTAAATCTATATCTTAAAAAGTAGTATACTCTAAGTTATTACTAATCTAGTTATTAATTTAATCCTATAGTAAAACTATATCTCCAGTCTGGATCTTAACTATACTAAGCTCTATATTATTATATATCTTAGCTATAAAAGCTATATCTAGTCTATCTTTATTCTTATTATCTTTATCCTTATTACTTATACTAATATTTATATTCTTAATTATACTCTATAGATCTTCTTTATTACTATTATATAAAGACTATATATATAGAATATTAAGAAGTTTAGTTTTATACTTAGAGGTTAGTATTATAATAGCTCTACTATTATAACTACTTTCTTAATTTTATATTTAGTATATAGAAATAATAAAGATAATAAAAAGATAATTAGAGAATTAAGTATATTAGAATATTTATTCTATATTTAGTTCTTTATTTATATTTATTTATATATAAAAATAAGCTTTTAGGAAAATCAGATAGATAAATAGTAGTACTAATTACTCTCTGATTAAGTATAATTCTTATTCTTCTATTATACTAGAGGTAATAATACAGTTTAAATAATAAATAATCTCTATCTTTACCTTTCCCTTATCTAACTAATAATATATACTCTCTCTCTCTATTCTTCTAGTTTATTTACTATATCCTGCTTTTATACTAATACTATAGTATCTTTATTTTTATCTTTAGACTAAAGATAATAATTAGAGTAGCTAATATATTATTATCTTTTATTCTATTACTGGATTTAGTTTTAATTAGTTAAGCTAGATAAGCTATATATAGAGTTAGATTTAGATCTAGGGTTAGAGATATATAGACTTATACCTAGCTATAAAGCTAGTTATATTATCTATAGAAGTATATTTTATCTTTTATTAATAACTAAAAGTAGCTAGAATTAAACCCTTATAGATAAAAAGAAGAAAAAATATAAATCTTTCTCTACTTAGAGTAAGATTTACTATATAAAATATTATTATATAAGTACTATTATTAGATAGTAGAATTAAGTAAACTCTCTATCCCTAGAGATACTAGATAATACTTACTTCTAGTTATAATTAAATTATATATTATATCTATTAGATTTTACTACTATAGAATTAGAAAAGTCTTTTTCTAAAAAGATATAAAACTATAGCTAATTTTCTACTATTTAGGTTTTTTTATAGCTTTTTTTATATAATCTGAATTCTAATACTATAGCTATAGAATAGGTAATTAAGATATAAATAAACTTCCTTATTAAATCTAAAAGTTATTTTTTTAACTTACTACTCTATCTATAGCTATTTAAGAACTTAGAGACTAACTACTAATACTTTCTATATTATTCTATATAGAGATAGTAATACTATTAGTAGGCTTACTTACCCCTAGAGTACTAGGTATTAATTTCTTTAGCTTTACTAGTAGCTCTAGTTATATAGTTTTATACTTCTAGTAGTTTTTTTCTAAAAACTCTATAAAGTTATTCTAGAACCTAATTAAATTAAACTAGTATTATAGAGTTTAATTATTAGTAAGCTCAGATTACTTACTATAGATATATATATAGATACTCTCTATTAATAGTACTATTATTCTCTTTTCTTTACCCTTAGTAATATCTATATTATTCTTTTTACTATTATCTTTAATCTTAGATTTAAAGTACTACTTAGTATAGAATATACTCCCTTTATATTAATAGATTATTTATAGGATTCTATATTATACTAGATAGTACTAAAACCAGTTAGTATATACTTATTAACTAAGTATCTTAGAGTTTAGAACTTTAGTTATAAGATTTCTTTATTCTTTTAAGCTTAGTATACTAAGATTAGTAAGTATATAGTTTAGAACCTCCTACTAGAGAAGTAGTAATATATCTTTATTTAGATAAAGTATATAATTAAGTTCAGCTAGTTAGCTTAGTAGTATAATCTTATATTAAATATACTTCTAAGTTTATTTAATCCAGTTAGCTATATTTTCTCCTACTAGATCTAGCTTTAGATTAAGATAGAGAGCTAGCTTTTTATTACTATTATTTCTTACTAATTTAGTAAGCTCTAGGTTAATCTATATAACTATATACTATAGGATATAGCTAAGAATATTAATATACTACTTTATTAATCTAGCGAGCTATATAATATCAGGGAGAATAGCTTTAGCTCTAAAGAAATACTTAAATATAGCTTTATATTAATTAAGTATAAGAGAGATAAGGAATATTAAATTTCTATATTTATTCTTCCTCCTATCTAGTTAGAAGAGATTATATATTATATTAGGCTTTTTCTACTATATTTTATATAGCTCCTCCTAGTTAAATAGCTAGATATAGCTATCTATCTAGTTAGATAGATTATTTAAAATATATAGAATATAGTAAAGATAGATAAACTAAAACTAAAATATTAAGTTAGTAATATATCTAGGCTTATATATAATATACTATAGATATATTATTTTATATTATTAATATATAGAAATACTATATATTCCTAGTTAGTAATATAGAATATCTATTACCTAAGGAGTACTAAGTATTATTCTATAATTATATTTCTCTAGTAAGTATTATACTATAAGATTACTATCTACTATAAGGATCTATAGTTTCTATAGAGCTAGAATATATCTTAAAGGCTTTCTTAGAGTTTAAGATAATTAATTCTACTCTATATCTCTATTTTCTTCTTAATTTCTAAGAACTTAGTTATAGTAATAATCTATATCTATTTATCTCTATTAGAATTAGACTTTATAAAGGGTTAGATATTAAGATATAGACTAAAGTTAATTATATTTAGAAGATTATCTATATAGAAATAGTTATTATATCTCTATTATTAGTCTGAAAGTTCTTAATTCCTATTTAGAGGAAATAGCTCTTAAACTATATTCTTCTAAACCTAGAAGATTACCTACTAGAAATATATATATTATAATACTATTAGTACTTCTTCTGCTCAGTCTTTATTTCCTTAATATATTTCTATAAAGTACTAATTTAATATTAATCTACTAGTATCTTAATCTTACCCGAGTTAATATTAGGCTATCTAGAGAAATTAAATATCTTATTACTAATTAGTATATTTTTATAATATTTAATCTTCTTATAGAGTAATTCTACTATTATAAAAGAGCTATTAAGTATCTCTAATATAGAACTAGTAATATATAGATCTAGTAACTTATACTATATAAGGAGTATTATATATAGATTATTTAAGCTTATTAGGATCTATAGTATATTCTTACTAGAAGTTTATATTAGTTTACTATCCCTAAAGATACTATAGAGATATTTAATATAATTAGGATTAATAGGCTTATTCTATTATCTATCTATTTAAACTATACTAAATACTTTAAATAGTATTTTAGCTATTAATTAGAGGTACTAGTAGGCCTTATAGAAGCTTATAATCTCCCTAGTTTAAAAAGTAGCTAGAGTATTATCTAAACTATTAATATTATTTATCTTATTTTCTAACTATACTTTTCTTAGCCTATCTTTTCCTCTTTTATCTATAGAGTAGACTATAATAACTATATTAGTTATTTTAATTAGAGTTAATAATTTCTTATTAGAGGATAGTACTAAATTACTTCTATAAGTAGAATTATCCCTATTTTTAGTAAGTTTTCTTTTTTAAGATATAGTAAGCCTGGAAAGTACTAACTATTAGATAATTATTCTTTTTCTTAGTATTAAATTATTCTTAACCCTAGGGTTAAAAATCAGGAGAGAAGTATAATAGATTATATTCTACTCTATAATATATAGTAGGAATATTAACTTATTATTATATATATATTAATAAGCTATAGTAACTATTCTATTTAGAAGCTAGTAGATTAGTAAACTAATTTTATATATCTATTATCTATATATTATTTATTTATATATCTTTTATAGTACTATATCTAATATTTATATATAGATTAGATAAGGATATATATTATCCTTTTATTAGCTCTAGAATATCTAACTTATATTTTATCTTTATATTTCTTAGCTTATTTACCTATAGTATACTACTAAAATAGAGTATAAAAATAGAATAATAATTAGATTAATAGTACTATAGATATATCTATTAAGTTATAAATAGAATAATTAAAACTAGCTAATACTAAGGGTATTATACCCTTTTCCTATAAAAAGTAGTATAGCTTAGGTAAAAATATAAATAGTATTAAGTATAAGTAGTAGTTAACTCTATAACTAGATAAAGAAGGTTAGATAATAAGCCTATTCTAATTTATTATTCTATCTATCTATTTATATTAATAAATAGATATATATATTTTTAAGTACTTTATAATATAAATAAGTAAAAAGAGCCTGAATATATCTTAGTAAGATATATAATATTCTTCTAATATATCTACTACTCTATCTAGATAAAATAGAGTAATATATATTAAGATTAATTTCTCTAATCTTAAACTTATCCTAGTTATTTTTTATAGAGTAGTATTAAAATCTATAGATTAATATCTATTTTAATTAGAAGCTACTATACTATACTTTATAATAAAATAACTAGCTGAATTAGTATTATATAGATAATAGAACCTATTTCTAGCTTAATTAAATATAAAGTAAATCAGAATATATACTAACCCTCTATCTTAAGTCTATATATATAAAGCTTAGCTAAGAGAAGTTAATTAGTATAAAACTACTAGGATATATATTAATAATAATCTTACTAGCTTTTTTCCCCTATTATATAAAGGAAAACCTATACTTTACTAAATAGAGATAATAAGAGTTTAATTACTTAATCCTACTTATAATAAATCTACTTTATACTAGGGAATCTAGATATAAGTAAGTAATAAATATCTCTAAGGATAATAATTTAAAAGAGATAGGAATTATAAATAAATATTTATTCTATAAAGTAAATTAAATATATTTTATTAGTAAAAATAATATAGAGATTAATAAGTTTATTAAAAAAGATTAATAAATATTATAAATATCTAGAGCTATTATTCTATAGTTTCTATAGTTTAACTTAGTATAATAATTAAATAACTTATACTAAATAGAGATCTAGAGTAAATTAGAATTAAACTAATTAGATATTATTCTGAATAATATAATCAGATTATTATAGGTTATATAATATAAGTTACTATTAATATATAAGTATTATAAAGCTAGTAATAATAGATATATAAATAATTATATTAATAATTATCTAAAAAAGTATTTTATTTAATAAAATAAATATATATATATAATAAGCCTATTACTTATCTATTACTTATCTATTACTTATCCTAAATAATAAATTAATATTTATTAATCTAGACTTTAAATAGATCTATACTTTATATATAACTTCCTATAGCCTAATAAAGATCTTTATTTATAATATTTAGTTCTAGTTTTACTACTATCTATAAAAGTATTAAATTAATATTAAATCTATATTATTCCTAATAAAAACCTCCTATAATAGTAAATATATACTATACTTATAGAGATAAATTAACTAATAATCTTATATAACTAGCTTTTCTTATTTCTAAATATATATAATTTTAGATTAAACTAAAATAAACTCTAATATATTAATACTAAATTTAATCTAATAAAACTAATATCCTAATCTAATTATAAATAAAAATAATATAAAGCTTAAATAATTAATTTTTAAAAACTATCTCTATCTAATTAACTTAATATAATATATAATATATTAAAACTATAAATTATATATTAGATTATAGTAGGCTTATATAAATAGATAGTTATTCTTAAGATATAGTATTTCTAGTTAAGGAAAATTAATATTTTAATTTTATATTCTGAATTTTATAATTTCTAGATTAAGAAAAATTAATATCTTAATTAAGGAAAATTAATATTTTAATTTTATATTCTAAATTTCTTAATCTTTAGATTAAGAAAAATTAATATTTTAATTAAGGAAAATTAATATCTTAATTTTATATTCTAAATTTCTTAATCTTTAAATTAAGAAAAATTAATATTTTAATTTTATACTCTAAATTTCTTAATCTCTAGATTAAAAAAAATTAATATTTTAATTAAGAAAAATTAATATTTTAATTTTATATTCTAAATTTCTTAATTTCTAAATTAAGAAAAATTAATATTTTAATTTTATATTTTAAATTTCTTAATTTCTAAATTAAGAAAAATTAATATCTTAATTTTATATTCTGAATTTCTTAATCTCTAAATTAAAAAAAAT
>JAPDLB010000135.1:0-17253 GCA_027569935.1 Clonostachys sp. G952 | reverse complement strand
TTTTTTTTTTTTTTTTTATTTTTTTTTTTTTATTTTTTTTTTTTTATTTTATTTTTTTTATTTTTTTTTTTATTTATTTTTTTTTTTTTTTTTTTTTTTTTTTTTTTTTTTATTTTTTTTTTTTTTTTATTTTTTTTTTTTTTTTTTTTTTTTTTTTTTTTTTTTTTATTTTTTTTTTTTTTTTTTTTTTTTTTTTTTTTTTTTTTTTTTTTTTTTTTTTTTTGGGGTGGTTTTTTTTTTTTTTTTTTTTTTTTTTTTTTTTTTCTGTTTTTTTTTTTGTGTTTTTTTTTTTTTTATTTTTTTTTTTTTATTTTTTTTATTTTTTTTTTTTTTGGGTATTCCCCCCCCCCCCCCCCCCCCCCTTTTTTTTTTTAATTAAGCAGCTGCCGTATAACTGCATAGCTCTCTCACTTAATGAAATCAACTTGAACGTAGAGCTGGAAAACCTTTGCTAAGGCTCCGAATTTCCAGGTGAATTCAGCTACCTCTTCGTCGATAATAGCTATATCCTTAGACCTTCTCGATTATGTTAGATGTCTGCTATTAAAGCTATACTGTATAATATCCCTGCTTAGAAAAGAGGACTACTTTTGCATTATGAGTTGCCCTTTGCTTATTCAAGGAAAAAGACCGACTAGTAAAATACTAATAATATAGATTCCGAGTTCATAGCTGGAGATATAGGGGTTAACACGGAATACATTTAGTAGATAACCCTTGTGCAGGTGGGATAGGTTGTAACCTCTCTGACTATAAGCATCCAGGCCAATGTAAATGGTCTCGGAACTGATAACAATAACCTTTTCGATGTATTTAATACGTCCGGCTGGGGAACAATATACACTTATTCTATATTAGTGGCAAGTGCGATCTCATCATCTACCCTGTCACTAGCCTTTGAGTTTAATCCACATCTCTCTCCTCAACTGCTGTGTGTTCATGGCACGCCTAAATCTCTTTCCTGTTGGTAATTTGATAGATATAGGATAGCATATTCATTTTACCTCTTTCCTCCGTAATTCGAATTATGGCCTGGCTCTTACTCTTATCTTAAGGCCGCCCTTGACTCCCTGTGATAGATATCGTTAGTACTCATGATTGATATATATAATATGTGAAAGCCGAATTACCATGTTCAAAGCTGCTAGTGGTTCGTATTCTCTCTCAGTGTTGGATAACAGGACGTCAAATCTCTGGAGGATTGCAGCGCTTATAGCAATATCTTCGTAGGTAGCCAGGGCGCGACCAAGACAACTTCGAGGTCCGGCGTTCCACGAGTGATACTCTGGACACAAGTGTATTAGTTTCTCTTCATCTTGTAAGTAGGGCCAGATATGGCTTACTAAAAGGACTATATGAGATACACTCTCCATTATCCTTGAACCATCTCGATGGGTTGAACACGGCAGCGTCTCTCCCCAAACTTCTGGCATTCTTGAAAGGACATAATTTTGGTAGCTAACGATGTCTCCCCTGTGCCAAGTTAGATGCTGTCGTGTGGCAAGCTCCATATTCACACCATACTATATCAACGACTCACTTTTTAATGTGTTGAGGAGGCATACTGAGCTCGGGCACTGCGGGAAGAACGTCATCCTCTGCTGCCTCCATTTGACCAGCCGGAGAGACAGTGTTCAAACGCGCAGTTTCATCCCACATTGCATTGGCAAATCGTAGTTTCTTTGAAACGTTAGTTCAACTACGGTATGAAAACAGGTCAAATGTTGAGTAGTAGGCATACTGGAGTATCTCCGTATTTCAGGAAGCCATCAGTGAAACCAAGTTCTTCAACCTCGTCTCTGATTCTGTCCGCAGCTCTTAGGTGTCTATTATCGCGATGATGAATCTCTTTTATGAGCCACGAAATGCTATATGCAGTTGTGTCGCCTGTTCATGTCAATACTGGAGCTTGCAGGCTCGGGAATTTGATGAACAAAGCTCACGTCCAGCTGAAAGGAACGCAAAACCCTGGCCACCGAGCGTGTAATTGTCCTGGGTCGACTGCAGGAAAAGATCCAGAATATCCACTCCGGCATCAGGATCAGGCTGGTAGCTATTCTTCAGTATATCTTACTAATAATATATAGGGCAGTATATAGTATAGGCTCCAGGGTAGGAGGTATAGTATAGAGTAGTATAGTATAAGGCTAGATTTTTCAGATAGATCTATTCTAAATATATATTAACTCTATTATACTATTTACTTTAGAATAATATTAAATTATATTTAAACTTTAAAAATAAAATTTATTTATTTAAAAATAACTATTACTATTACTATTACTATTATCCTTATCTATTATATCTTTAATATATAGTATAAATAGATAGTTAGTAGTAATAGATATAATATACTATTAAACTTAAGGAACTACTATAGCTATAATATTTTCTTTATTATTATATAGTAATTAAGATAAGATAATTAGCTAAATAAGAGTTATTAATATATAATAGTTAAATAACTTATACTAAATAGGAATTTAGAATAAGTTAGAATTAAACTAATTAGAATATTATTCTGAATAATATAATCAGATTATTATAAGCTATATAATATAAATTATTATTAATATATAAATATTATAAAGCTAGTAGTAATAGATATATAGATAATATTATTAATAACTATTAAAAGAGTATTACTATTTATTAAAATAAATATATATATATACTAAGGGATTATAAAAGCTTAGTAATAATCTTAGTTTATAAATTATAAGGATTATTATAAAATCTAAATAATTCTCTTTTAATTAGTAGGAAAAGCAGGGTTCTATATATAATCTATATATAGAGTAAAATTTATAATACTCTAGTACTTAATAATTATTATTATAATCTAATATACTATATATAGTTAATATATAATTCCAGATTTAGTTTTAAAAATAATATATAGTAATTTTTATAATTAGCTATTACTTTTCTCTTAAAGATTCTATAATAATAACTAATTAATCTACTATAATTCTAAATATTATTAAATTAATTTTATTTAATTTAACTTTTCTATCTAATAAACTTTCTAATAATTCTATTCTATTTAATTCTCTTCTATTTAATAATACTAATTAAATTAGATATTTATTTAATTTAAAAAGCTATTTTAATCTAAATTAACTTAAATTAGTATATTATTTACTAGTACTATATATAGTATATTAGATTATAATAATTATTAAGTACTAGAGGAATATTATTATAGTTCTCTATAAGTATATTAAATATTAAGTTTATTTATATACTTTTATATTAATTAGTTATTAGATAAAGTAATAGTTCTAATAGATATAATTACTAGATCTATATATAAGAGAATAGTTTTATTACTATAAATAAACTTATAATAAAATATAAGCTTAAATAATTAATATTTAAAAAGAGATTCTAATAATTATTATTAATAACTATTATTATATATATAAGGATTTAGTTATTTATAATAACTAAATTCTAGTTATAGGGGATAATTATATTAGAGATATCTATTATTACTATTATAAAAGATAGTTAGTAATAAGTTATAAGAAGAGATAGTTAGTAATAATAAGTTTAGAAAAATATTATAGTTAATTATAAATAATAAGTATTTCCCTTTAGAGCTTATTACTAAATTATATATTTAATAAGCTTTTTTTTAAAGTTTTTAGAGTTATTATTATTTATATTTTAACTAGCTATATAATAAAAAGTAAAAAAAAATAGAATTAAAGATTAGATATAGATTAGAACTTAGTTAAAAACTAATTATATAGATTATATTATATATAGTCTGATCTTAGAATATTACTCTTTATATATAGTAAAAACCCTTAAAAAAAATACTATATATAGTATTAGTAAATAATATACTAGCTTAAGTTAATTCAGATTAAAATAGCTTTTTAAATTAAATAAATATCTATTTTAGTTAATATTAATAAATAGAAGAGAATTAAATAGAATAGAATTATTAGAAAGTTTATTAAATAGAAAAGTTAAATTAAATAAAAATTAAACTTATAATAATATATATAATATTATATAGTATAAATAATTATATATAAATAGATATTAGATTAATATTAAATCTATATTATTTCTAATAAAAATCTTCTATAGTAGTAAATATATATTATACTTATAAAGATAAATTAACTAATAATTTTATATAACTAACTTTTTTTATTTCTAAATAAGTATAATTTTAAATTAAACTAAAATAAACTCTAATATATTAATACTAAATCTAATCTAATAAAACTAATATTCTAATCTAAATATAATTAAAAATAATATAAAACTTAAATAATTAATTTTTAAAAACTATTTTTATTTTAATTAACTTAATATAATATATAATATATTAAAACTATAAATTATTTTTTTTTTCTATTAGTTTTATTATAAATAAAAATATATTCTAAGATTAAATAATATATAATCTAATATATATTTTTTAAGAATATAATTAGTAGTTTATATCTAAACCTTTAATACTATAAGATAAAATTAAATATTATACTTTTAGCCTAGATATAGATATTAATATCTTAAAAACTCTAATAATAGGAGCTATTTATATAGCTAGATATATAAATAATCTAGCTATAGCTATAGCTCCTAAGAGGGGAAGCTTATTATCTAATAGTAATAACTATTTTTTCTTTCTAATTTAAAGCTTATAGTTATAATATCTAATATAAATATTCTAAACTCCTAGGGTCTAGTTAATACTTCTAATAAAACTCTTAAAGTAATAATAACTATTATCTAAGATAATCTAATATAGCTATTTACTAACTATATTTATTATATATCTCTCTAGTTAGTTAAGAACCTATTTATAATAATAAAGCTATTTTTAATATTATAGATCTAGTAATTATATCTACTTAGTCTATTACTTTATTATATAGCCTGCTTAGTACTACTATAGATACTTATAGAGAATAGAGATTAATTAGAAGAAAAGCTATATTTTAAAAATAGCTATTTATTTATATAGATCTACTATAATCTAATATATAATTTATAGTTTTAGTATATTATATACTATATTAAGTTAATTAGAATAGAAATAGCTTTTAAAAATTAATTATTTAAACTTTATATTATTTTTAGTTATATTTAGATTAGGGTATTAGTTTTATTAGATTAAGTTTAGTATTAGTATATTAGAGTTTATTTTAATTTAATTTAAAATTATACTTATTTAGAAATAAGAAAAGTTAGTTATATAAAGTTATTAATTAATTTATCTCTATAAATATAGTATATATTTACTACTATAGAAGGTTTTTATTAGAAATAATATAGATTTAATATTAATCTGATATTTATTTATATATAGTTATTTATACTATATAATACTATAAATTATATATTAAATTATAATAAATCTATAAATAAACTTTAGAAGAAAAAAGAAAATTTTTATTTATAAACCAGATATAGTTATAAGGAGCTAATTAAAATTAAAAATAAACCTAGTAATTAATTCTATAGAGCTATATTAATCTAAAACTAATACTATATTAAAGATAATCTAATAGTATAGAATACTATCTAATAGAAGTTAATAGTAAGTACTATAGTTTAGAATTAAGTATTTACTACCCTTAGAGAGATTTCTCTAATATTTCTTTAGATTAGAGATATACTAAATCTAAGATAAACCTAGGAGAAAAGTATATTAAAGAAGATTTTATAAGGAAAGCTTATAGATAAGTTATTAAACTAGTATTAGATAGAGTAATCTAATAAATATAATAAATTATAAAACCTCTATTTAAAGTAGAACTAATATATAAATATATAGAACTAAGTATAGAAATTATAATTTAAAAAACTATAAAAAATATCTAAATAATAATTATTAAAATTATTTAAAAAATAATTAAAAAGATACTTAATAATAAGAAAGAATATTTAGAATTAATTTAAGCTTAGATTATATTTAATATAAATTTAATATATATATATACTAATAATAAACTAAAGCTTATTTTAGCTTAATATATCTATAAAATAATTATTTAAACTAAAAACTATTAAATAAATATAAGAGATAGAGATTTAAAAGATATAGTTAAAGTAATTAATATATATAGAAGAACTAGTTCTAAAGTAGTTATAATTAGAAAACTTAGGAATAATAATATAACTATTATATTCTATAGGGAGATTAAATAGAATATAAAAAATAAAGAATAAATAAAAATAATATTTAATCTAGAGATAAAACTAAACTAAAGATAATATATAATAGTAATAAAAAGAATTAGAATTATAATAATTATTTAGAATATTAAAATACTCTAGAAAGAGATAGATTAAATAAATTAAATTAAAATTATAAAAGTAAAGCTAATATAGAAATAGAATAAAGCTATATTAAAATAAAACCTGATTCTAAATATAACTTTACTAGAAGAAGTAAATATATTATATAAATAAGAAATAATTATAGATATTAAAATTAGCTAATATAAATCTTTTTATAAAACTATATAATTATACTAATACTATAATTATTATAAGATTAATTATATAGTATACTATTATAATAAGTAAGTAAAATATAATTAATATATAGTTAGAATATATCTAACTAGAGAACTCTACCTAGTAAAAACTAGAAGAAATATATTAATATATATACTCTATAAAGGATTATATTTAGCCTAGGTATAAGCTTATTCTATATTAAGTAGGGAGAAAAAGAAGATAAAGGAAGTATATAGTAATTATCTAATTAGATTTATAATACTAAAAAGAAATAATTTAGAGCTAAGCTCTAGATATTAAGTTAAAACTATATAGTAATAATAATAAACTCTATTTAATTTAATAATTAAATTAAAAAGAGAACTAGATTATTTAGTAGGAATAATAAACTAAAGATTAAAAGTTATAATTAGAATACTCTAAAAGATAAGAACTATTATTAATATAGTATAAAGAGTAAGTATTATTAATATATTTAACTAAATATAAAATAGAAATATACTAAATCTGAATAGCTTCCTAAGATAAATAATAACTAGATTCTAATTAGGCTTATTCTAATAATACTAAATATAGTTATATAGAATATATAAAAAGTATTAAATAATATAAAGAAAGTACTCTAGGCTTAAGCTAAATATAATATAATAATAGTATAAAAGATAATAATACTTCTAAATAGAAATATATTAATATACTTAGTAAAATTAGAATATATAATAATATATAGAAGAGGGAGATATATAATATATATATAAAATATATATAGATTTAAAATATAGAAAGTAGAAGTAAATAAAAACTAATATATAATTAAAATATTAAAATATAAAATTAAGATTTAGAATATATATAATCTACTAGATCTAATCTCTATTTAATCTTTAATCTAGACTTTTAATAAATTTAATCTAGATAAATATAATATATTTCTTAGGAATATAAATATCTATAATCTATTATAGAATAAATATAATTAAAAGATTATAAGAATAGATAAATTTATAGTAATAGTAGAATAGATTTAATTAAGCTTTCTAATATTAAAAGGAGAATATATATAATTCTACTATAGGAAAAGAAATAGTATAATTAATTTAATATAGATTATATATAGCTTAATAGTAAGATATATAGGCTTAGATAATATACTAATAGAATCTAACTATATAGTATAAAAAGTCTAATTTAGAACTAGATCTAAAATAGAAGAGATTAGAATAATAAAGAATATTAGAAAGTAGAAAAGAATTAATATCCCTTTAGTAGAAATTAAAATCTATAATAGATTTAGAGATTTATTATTAGAAATTAAAAATATTATATAACTAGAAGTATTAATAGACTTTATTATTAATTACTTAAACTAGATTATAAATAGAGTAATTCTAATAGAATTCTAAACTAGATCTAGGAATAGAAAAGAATAGTAAACTCCTAAGATTATTAAAACTTTTAAAATAATTAAAATAGTCTAAAGGAAATATATAGTAGATTTAAACTAGTAATAATAGAAAGATCTAAAAGAGATAAAGAAATTAAAAAAGAGAATTATATTAGAATTAGATTAAAAGTAATAATAAACTATACTAGGGGAAATAAGTTAGAATAATAAGAAGCTTTAAACTCTAGAGAAATAAACTAGATTAAAAAGCTAGAAACTATATAAGGTTCTAAAGATATTAAATATAATAGGAGAAAGGGAGGAATTAATATAAACTTATAGAGAAAAAATATAAAAATTAGTAGGAATCTTCTTTTTAAAAGAATTATATAAACTAGAATTACTTTCTAGATTAAAATAAAAGAAAGAAGATTTAATATTAATATAAATAATAGTTATCTCTAAAGAGATTAAGAATATATTTAAATATATATTATTATAGAAAGTACTAGAAGAGAATAGAATACTAATAGACTTTTTAAAAGTATATAGAAAACTATTTTACTAAATATTTATATATCTAGTTACTAAGAGCTTTAAATTAAACTATTTTCTAATATAGTTCTAGATTATTTTTATAATAGTACTAAGAAAATCTAGAAAAATACTAATAAAAAGAAAGATTCTAAAAGAATAATAGTTAATATTATTACTAAGTATAATAAATAAAGTAATAGAAAAAATACTAAGAAACTATATAATAGCTATAGTAAAAGTATATAAACTTCTTTCTAATAGCTAGATAGAAAATAAATATAATAAATTAATAGAAATAGCTTTAAAGATATATATAGAAATAATCTAAATAGTATAAAGATTTAAAGAATTAGTTATACTATTATTTCTAGATATAAGTAGTATATTTAATATAGTATTATATAGTAGGTTATTTAAAATAACTAGAATAAAAAAATATTCTAAGAATATTTATAAATAGATTAAGATATTTCTAAAGAAGAGAATAATATAACTCTAATTTAATAGTAAGATAATAATAGTAATACTAATCTGAATAAATATACTATAAGGGTTTCTATTATTACTAATTCTTTTTATACTATATATAAATACTTTATATAAAACTCTTAAAGAAGTTCTTAATATACTAATAGTAGAGTTTACTAATAATATAAATATATTAAGCTTTAGATCTAATATAAAAATAATAAAAAAAGAACTCTTTAGAATATAGAAGAAATATAAGGAATAATTAAAAGTTATTAAATTAATCTTTAATTTAATAAAAAGTAAGTTTATATACTTTATAAAGAGAAGGAAAAAAATAAAGAATTAGATATAAATTAAAAATATATAGATTAAACTATATAAAGTAGTTAAATTCCTTAGTATATAGCTAGATAGAAAACTCTAATAGAAAATATATATAATAAAGCTCTAGAAGAAACTTAAAAGATAGATACTAATTCTAATTAGAATTATATTATCTATATATAGATATTTATATAAATAAGTAAAAATAGTTTATAAAGTTACTATAAGGTTTATAATAGTATATAGAGTATTTATCTTCTATAAATCTATAGAGAAAGAGAATAAATTATAGAGATTTATATAGAGTCTAGCTAGATAGTAGTTAAAGTACCTCCAGATTATAACTAGAGTATTTAGAACTATACTACTAAGAATAATTAAAATAGAAGTATTAATACTACTCTTAGATCTCTATATAAATAAAAAAGTAATAGAAATAAAAAAAAAATTTAAAATTAGAAGAATTATAAGTATAAGCTAGATTATAGTTAGTATAATAATTAAATTAATAATAAATTAGTAAAAATAAAGATTTTAAAAAGTAAAATTATTAAGAATAAACTAGTATTAAAAATAAGAAAAAAACTTTAATTTAAAAATTAAATAAAGAACTAAATAGAAAACTAAAGTAAATATAATATAAAGAAAATTTAGATAAATATAAGTAGTAGATATAATAATTAGATTTAATAAAGAGATATTTAAGAGATATAATTTTCTATAAAAATATAAAAACTCCCTTCTAATATAAATAAGAATAAAAAGAATAAGCTTAGTTTTTTTTCTCTTTATAAGAGGAGTTTCTAAAGTAAATATATTTATATACTAATATAGAAAAAGGAAGGAGAATATATATTATATTATTTTATAATACTCTAGATTTAAAACCTAATAAGCTAAGCTAAATATTAGAAAACTAATATAGATTTAATATAATCTTAATATTATAATAAACTGAAAATAAAATATATAAGAAATTATAAAGTAGATTTTAGATCTTAAGATATTAAAATAATATAAACTTACTAAGAAGCTAGATATACTAAATAAAATATATAGAAATTCTAAATAGAATTTAATCTATATATAAATAGAAAATATATTAGATAATATCTAGATCTAGTTAATATAAATAATAATAGAACTATTATAAGTAATTAAATAGATATAAAGAGAATAAAATAATAGAAAAAAATAGAGAATTAGTATTAAGAATATAAGCTAAAAAACTTTAAGCTATAGAACTAATTAGAGCTTAAAATAGATCTAGAATAGAAATTAATCTAAAACTCCTTAAATATATTAATATTATAATTAGTAATAGTTTTACTAGGGATATACTTTTTAAAACTATTATAATTACTATTCTTAATTTTACTCTTACTAAATATACTATTAGAAGGAGGTATTTCTATAAGAATATTAAAAATAGCCTAAACTAATTCTAATATAGCTATAGTTATAAGGATTAGAAGTTTATATAAAAAATAGTTCTAATTAAGAATATTTTAATTAAGTATATCTAACTAAGTACTAAAGGTAGTTATCTATTAGTAGTTCTTTTTATCCTTAATCTCTAGAGTAGTAATAATAGTTTTATTATTATATAGAGCTTAAGATAAAACTAGAATAGAATTAGTATAACTACTAAGAATAATAATACTAGTATAATTCTAAATACTACTAGAGATAAGAATATAGATAGATTTATTAAACTAGTAAATTATAATATTTAAAATAAATATATTTTATTAAGCTTATTATAATCCGGATTAAAATAGAAGCTAATATAAAAAAGTACTAAATAGAGATATAAAATATATATTAAATTCCTTATTATTAGAAGTAATTTTATAATATAGATCTATAAGTAAATAATTAATATATAATTCCAGACTTAGTCTTAAAAATAATATATAGTAATTTTTATAATTAGCTATTACTCTTCTCTTAAAGATTCTATAGTAATAACTAATTAACCTACTATAATTCTAAATACTATTAAATTAACTAACTTTATTTAATTTAACTTTTCTATCTAATAAACTTTCTAATAATTCTATTCTATTTAATTCTCTTCTATCTAATAATACTAATTAAATTAGATATTTATTTAACTTAAAGAGCTATTTTAGTTCAGATTAATTTAAATTAGTATATTATCTACTAGTACTATATATAGTATCTTAGATTATAATAATTATTAAGTACTAGAGAAATATTATTATAGTCCTCTATAAGTATATTATTAAAGATTAGATCTATCTCTATATCCTTACTAGCTATAAAATAGAGTAATAGTTCTAATAGGTATAACTACTAGGTCTATATATAAGAGAGTAGTTTTATTATTATAAGTAAGCTTATAATAGAGTATAAGCTTAAATAATTAATATTTAAAAAGAGATTCTAATAGTTATTACTAATAACTACTATTATATATATAAGAACCTGATTATTTATAATAATTAGGCTCTAGCTATAGGGGATAATTATATTAGAGATATCTATTATTATTATTATAAGAAGTAGTTAGTAATAAGTTATAAAAAGAGGTAGTTAGTAATAATAAGCTTAGAGAGATATTATAGTTAATTATAGATAATAAGTATTCCCCTTTAGGGCCTATAGTTAAGTTATATACTTAATAAGCTCTTCTTAGAGTTTTTAAAGTTACTATTATCTATATTTTAGCTAGCTATATAATAAAAAGTAAAAAAAAATAGAGTTAAAGATTAGATATAGATTAGAACTTAGTTAAAAACTAATTATATAGATTATATTATATATAGCCTGATCTTAGGATATTACTCTTTATATATAGTAAAAACCTCTAAAAAAAAAAAAAAAAATAAGTAAATAATATATTTAATAGAGGAATAATTAATAGAATACTATATAAATTAGAATTAGAAAAAACTAAAACTAGATATAAATTTATTTTTAAATAGAAAGATTTAAGATTATAATACTTATAATAGAATCTGAACTAAAGATTTACTATAGAGTTAGTATAGAACTAATCTAGAAATAGATAGAAAACCTATTAAACTAAAGAATATAGTAGATAATATACTTATTAGTAATTATACTATTAATATACTATTAGTAACTAGTTCTAGAATAGTAAAAATTAGAAAGAGCTAGAGGCTAGATTAAAGATAAAATAGAAGAGAAGGGAATAAACTAGATCTATATAGTAGTAGAAGAATAAAAAGTAAGATAGGATAAAAGAAGTATAAAAATAATATAGAATAAGATTTACTCTAGATCTTATTTATATTAAAATTAATATAGAAGAAAGGAGAAACTTATTTAATTATTTAATTATATAAGAAAGAAAGAGAAAAAAGAAGAAAAAGAAGTTAAAAAGAAGAAAGATATTTATAAGTATAGGAGAGAGTATAAATAATCTAAGTAATTTAAAAACCTATAAAGAAAATATACTAGATACTAAAAAGTTATATAAGTAATAGTAAATATATAAGGAATTTATACTATAATTAATCTGAATTAGTATAATAACTATATCTTTCTATTCTATAACTAGAAAAATTAAATAAAGAAGAATATAAAGATAAGGAACTAAATTAGAGCTATACTAAATATATATAAGAAATAGATTAGATAAATAGAAAACTAAAGATAATAAAGAAATTCTATTTAAATAACTCTTAAAAAGAAAATTAAAATTAAAAGAAATAAAACTAATTAATTAAATAACTAGGAAAAATACTTTTTAAATTATTTATTTAAATCTAGCTATAAGAAACTAATTTTAAAATAGAGCTAAATTATATTTAATATAGATATAAATTAAAGACTATTCTATTTATACTAACTAGTAGATAAGAGCTAAGATAGAAATATAGTAGATAAATAAAGAAAAATAGAAAACTAAGAGTTATACTAGTATCTAGATAAAGCTATAAAGGAAATAAGCAGAATAAGGTTTTTATTCTATATAAAAGATTTTCCCTTATTAGAGATTAGATAGAGAGACTAGAGATTAACTAGACCTAGTACCTAGAGTAAATAATAATAATAATAGTAAATCTATATAAATAAATAGTTATTCTTAAGATATAGTTTTTTTTCTAATTAGTTTCTATTCTCTATAAGTACTTATAGTAGTATTAAGTAAGCTATTATTAATATACTAAATACCTTCTACTAGTAGTTATAGTTTAGAAATCTATTATAGAGTAATATACTTAGTTATAATTACTCTAGAACTAGCTTTATAACTAATCTAACTCTATAGTTAGAATAATAACTTAATTAATAACTTTTATATCTATCTATCTATAAATATATACTTTAGAAAAACCTTCTAATATTAATTAGTAGTTATATAATAACTATAAATTAATAAAAAAGAAAAAATAGAATTTTCTAAATAGTTAGTTAAAAGTATTTTTAAAATTAATTATTAGTTCTATACTATAAAACTATATATAATATATAATATAATAATATTATTATCTTTTATATATTTTAAATAATTACTTTAAAACTTATTTATTTCTTTAATAATACTATTAGTACTAGAAATATCTTTAAAGAGTATTTTATTATATATATCTTTAAATATAATTAAAAATAATATAAAGCTTAAATAATTAATTTTTAAAAGCTATTTCTACTCTAATTAACTTAATATAGTATATAATATATTAAAACTATAAATTATATATCAGATTATAATAAGCTTATATAAATAAATAGCTATTTTTAAGATATAGCTTTTCTTCTAATTAGTCTTTATTCTCTATAAGTACTTATAATAATACTAAGCAGGCTATATAATAAAGTAATAAACTAAATAGATATAGCTACTAGATCTATAATATTAAAAGTAGCTTTATTACTATAAGCAGGTTCTTAACTAACTAGAGGGGTATATAATAAATATAGTTAGTAAATAACTATATTAGATTATCTTAAATAATAATTATTATTACTTAAGGGTTTTATTAGAAGTATTAACTAAATCTTAAGAGATTAGAATATTTATATTAAATATTATAACTATAAGTACTTACTAGATATCTAGTAATTAATTAATTAAATAATTAATACTTTAAGTTAGAAAAAAAAAGTAGTTATTACTATTAGATAATAAGTTTCTCTTCTTAGGAGCTATAGCTATAGCTAGATTATTTATATATCTAGCTATATAAATAGCTCCTATTATTAGAGTTTTTAAAGTATTAATACTTATACTTAGACTAAAAGTATAATATTTAATTTTATCTTATAGTATTAAAAGTTTAGATATAAACTATTAATTATATTCTTAAAAAATATATATTAGATTATATATTATTTAATCTTAGAATATATCTTTATTTATAATAAAACTAATAGGAAAAATATATATTTTCTTATTAATATAAACTCTATTTATAATATTTCTTTTTAAATATAATAAAATAGAAAAGATTTTTAATATAATTAAGCTAATAAAGATTTATATAAATAGTATTAACTAAATAAAATATCTAATTTTAATAGTTTAAATTATTATTATTATACTTATTAATATATATATAGTATACTATATATATTACTATAAATATACTAAATTATATAATAGTAATTTATTAAATAAGTTTATATATAATTTTAAAAGCTAATTATTAGAAAAGTTTATATTTTTAAACTCTAATATTATTAAAGAGTTAAAATATATACTATATTATAATAGTATATATATTAAATCTCTAAATAATATATTTAAAATAGCTTTTAATAATATATAAAAACTAGAAGATTTATTAGAATAATTAAAAAATATATAGTTTTTTTTAAATATCTTTAATCTAGATTTCTAGATATTCTAATTATAAGAGTAATATAGAAAGTTATAAAAATATAGATTATTAATACTATAATTATTCTAATAAAAAAATAAAATCTATATAATTAAGATTAATAAAATAGAAATATTCTAACTAAGTATAAATATAATTCTATAAATATTTCTATCTTTTTAAAATATAGTTTTAAACTTATAGCTTAGGGATTATATACTTATTTTATATAATCTATACTATAATCTCCTACTAGATAATAATCTTAAAATAAATATTATATTTATATAAAAACTTATAGTTTTCTAAAAGCTTTATAATCTAAAGAAATATTTATTTAAAGGAGAATTATATAATATACTTAATATAAAGATTAGAATAATACTAAATATATATAAATCCTATAATATATAATCTAATAAGTTTAAAACTATTCTTTTTTAAATTCTTAAAGAGAATATATAGAACTTCTAGTTCTAATATATTAAAGAAGAATATATATTTAGAGAAATATATCTTAAGCTAAAATAATATTTTAATAATACTATTAATAAGTAGTAATATTATTATAATTAAATCTAAACTAATATTATTTTAATATAAATAAATAGAAAGAATAGAGATTTTATAATATATTAAATACTATAGAAAGTTTTTATAACTCTTATAAGGATATAGAAAATATTTAGAAATAACTATAAGAGGAATAATAATCTTAAAGATACTATAATAAAAGTATATAAAGATTTAAAGAAGTTAGAAATAATACTCTAAAGAGAGTATATAAATATTAAAATCTTTATATAAAGCTTTATATTAGTTTTAAAAATAAGTTTATTAAAATAGTTAGAATAAAACTTAATAATCTTAAGAGCTTAGAATATAATAAAAGATATATATTTTATTAATTAGAAATATAAATATATTTAGAAACTACTAAATAGAATATTTTTTTAAAGGTTTTTATTATATATAAGGGGTAATATTCTAAGATTAAACTATATATAATATAATCTATATAATTAGTTTTTAACTAAGTTCTAATTTATATCTAATTTTTAACTCTATTTTTTTTTACTTTTTATTATATAGCTAGCTAAGGTATAAATAATAATAACTCTAAAAACTCTAAAAAGAGCTTATTAAATATATAATTTAGCTATAAGCTCTAAAGAGAAATACTTATTATTTATAATTAATTATAATATCTCTCTAAGTTTATTATTACTAACTATCTCTTTTTATAACTACTTATTACTAACTATTTTTTATAATAATAATAATAAATATCTCTAATATAATTATTCTCTATAACTAGAGTTTAATTATTATAAATAATTAGATTTTTATATATATAATAATAATTATTAATAATAATTATTAGAATCTCTTTTTAAATATTAATTATTTAAGCTTATACTTTATTATAAGCTTATTTATAGTAATAAAACTACTCTTTTATATATAGACCTAGTAGTTATACCTATTAAAACTATTACTCTATCTTATAATTAGTAAAGATATAGAGATAGATCTAATTTTTAATAATATACTTATAAAGAATTATAATAATATTCCTCTAGTATTTAATAATTATTATAATTTAAGATATTATATATAGTACTAGTAGATAATATACTAATTTAAATTAATCTAAATTAAAATAGCTCTTTAAGTTAAATAAATATTTAATTTAGTTAGTATTATTAAATAGAAGAGAATTAAATAGAATAGAATTATTAGAAAGTTTATTAAATAGAAAAGTTAAATTAAATAAAGTTAATTTAATAGTATTTAGAATTATAATAAATTAATTAGTTATTACTATAAAATCTTTAAGAGAAAAATAATAGTTAATTATAAAAATTACTATATATTATTTTTAAAACTAAGTCTGGAATTATATATTAACTAAATAGAATATAATAATAGTTTTATTACTCTTTAAATATAAAAAAAAGATTATTTAATAAAGATTTTACTAGTTAAAATTAAAGATTATAATATAATAATTAGAGTATTATATAGTATAAATAACTATATATAAATAGATATTAGATTAATATTAAATCTATATTATTCTTAATAAAAATCTTCTATAGTAGTAAATATATACTATACTTATAGAGATAAATTAACTAATAATCTTATATAACTAACTTTTCTTATTTCTAAATAAATATAATTTTAAATTAAATTAAAATAAACTCTAATATACTAATACTAAAC